>ML246162.1:46702-96125 GCA_005239495.1 Nicotiana undulata | reverse complement strand
AAAAGTGTTCTTCATCTTCTCACGATTCCGTACATATAAAGAACACCAAAATCGGAGTTCGTTTGACCCCTCAAATCGACCCTTGAAGGTCTCATAATCTCATGCCCCAAAATCCTATTTTTCATGAATTAAAGGCTGGGATTATGGTCTATAATCACCCATAAACGAGTTTTAATAATCAAATTACTTACCTCTGTGCTACCCACTGATTTTCTCCTTCAAATTTCTTCCAAAATGCTTTCCTCCGCTCAACAATGGTGTAAAAGAGGGTTTAAGTCGCGGAGGGTTTATTATTTAACTGCCCAGTGATTTGCTCTCCGCGATCGCAGCCTTGGCCTTGTGATCGCACTGACCAATTCCCCCAGACCTCCGCGATCGCAACAAAGCTCATGCGATCGCGGTTCAATAGAACCTCAACCTACGCGATCGCAGTCCGGCTCACAAGATACAATATTTAAACTCCTACTACAATCAACTAGACTCAATATATAAATAATGGAACTGTTTCTTCTAGTTGAACTGTAGCCTTTGTATCGCACAACAATTTTGCTTGCAATCTCTGGAACTTTTGCTTCAGAACTTGATTCACTTTTGCACTTGTGCGTCTCTTCTTTCAGCAATAATACATTGATTATTTATAGAGTCCGTTTGTTGAGTCCATGATTCAATTCTGATCCAACTCTTCCTTGGTAAACGAGTTTGATTGTAACTCAACTTCCTTCCTCTATTTCTGTCCTAGCTGAAATCAACTTCTGTCTTCTCTTATCAATTTGCAACCTTTTCGCATTAGGAGATATTCTCTTCGTTCTTTGATACTTAGCAATCACTGATATCTCCTAGACTTGTACGATTCGTGATCCAACTGCTTTATTCAAAAGTGTATGCTATGATGGACTTGGTTCAACTGGACACCTTTTGTCAATCTTCAAAACCCATTCAGTGACATGGGCCAACACAAGTAATTCTAATTTAAGCAAGAAAGGATGAAATTAACAACCAATGATTCAAATGTAACAATTACAATTCATACACAGGTAACATAAGAACCTACAAATCCTAAAAGGCCAATCTATTTCCAAATAAGTCCGAGTATGCACTCGTCACCTCGCATACACGGGCTACAATCAACATGGAAGACTCAATCCTAAGGAGTAGTTCCCCCACACAAGGTTAGGAAAGATACTTACCTCAAATATGACAACCCGGTACTCAAAAATAGACTTCTCGGGCGAAAAGACCTCCGGACGGCTCAAAATAAACTAAAACAACTTCAAAATACACATAAAACGTATAAGGAACTATTTCGAATAATAAAGTTTCAATCTTTACAAAATTATAAAAATCGACCCAAAAGTCGACCCCCGGGCCCGTACTTCAGAACCCGACAAATTTTACAAAATCCGATTACTCATTCCGATACGAGTTCAACCATATAAAATTTATCAAATTCCGATACCATTTGGTCCTCCAAATCATGATGTTTCATTTTAGATTTTTTTTTCAAAACCCACATTCTTCCTCAACTAAAAACACAAATTAAATAATTAAACTAAGGACTAATTCATGGAATATGTTTAATTCTAGTGGAAGAACACTTATCCATTCGATTTGTGTGAAAAACCCTCAAATAATCGCCAAGAACCGAGCTCTAAAAGTCAAATTGTTATAAAAATGGCTTAACCCTCGTTTTTGAAACTTATATTCTGCCCAGACGTTTAATGAATCGCGATCGAGGAACATCGTTTGCGATCTCGAAGAAGAAAGAGGAAAGCTTCCCAGGTTGTTCATCGCGAACGCGACAAGGAGTTCATGAACGCGGAGAAGGAGAACAAAGACACTACGCGAACGCAGGGGCTTCTATGCGATCGCGAACAAGAAGTAAAGCCTACTGCCCTAGCCCTATTTTCTACTGTGCGAACGCGAAGAGGAGGGTGCTATCGCGAAGAGTGAAGCCTACAAAGTTGTGCGATCACGAAGTAGCCTATGCGATCGCGATTAAGGAAAACTGGGCTGGTCCATTTTACACTATGCGATCGCGGATGAGTCTATGCGATCGCATAGAAGAGAACACCAGATAGCAGAATCAACAGAGTAAAATGAGAGAAAATGGACCCGAAACCTATCCGAAACACACCTGAGGCGCCCGGGACCCCGTCTAATTACACGAACAAGTCATATAACCTAACACATACTCGCTCGAGATTTCAAATCACATAAAACAACACCAAAACGACGGATTAAACCACAAATCAAACTTATGAATTTTCAAAACTTCAAATATCAAAACTCGTGCCGAAACCTATCAAATCAACCTGGAATGATGTGAAATTTTGCAAACAAGTCACAAATAACACAACAGACCCAAAGCCATTCCCGAAATTCCATTCCGAGCCTGATATAAAAATTTCACCTATCGGCCGAAATCGCCGAAATTCTAACTTTCGCCAAATTACCTCAAATCCCTCTACGGATCTCCAAATCCAATTCTGGACGCACGCCTAAGTCCAAAATCATCATACGAAGCTGTTGACATTAGCCAAAATTCATTCCAAGGCCGTTTACACAAAAGTCAAACCTCCGGTCAACTTTCATCACTTAAGCTTCAAAATTTGAAAATTCTCTCCCAATTCGACTCCGGATTATCTGGAAACTGAATATAACCACGCACACAGGTCGATATACACAACGTGAAGCTGTTCAAGTCCTTACGCCACCGAACGAAGCTTAAATTCTCAAAACGACCGATCGGGTCGTTACACTCTCAAGTTCTCTTAATTATCAGTTCAGTTCATATTTCTTAATTACACACTCAGCCGGTTCGAGAGCGCTCTAGATCAAGGGCCAAGTAGCATTTTATACTGATTTGCTTTATTTTACAGTCAATTTCTAGCATTAATTATCGTATTTATCGATTTGTGCTAGGCGAAATCCCATATCCTTAAAACCACTTATAAATTGAATTGTTATATGATTTTAAGGGTAAACACAACATATTATATATAACCATATAAAATAATTTATATACACAATATAATTTTTCGACCAAGAGTGTGCACTTGACCACTATATACAGTAGGAGTGAACCACCGGGCTGTAGTTGGATGGTCGAAACCTCTTCATCCTTAAAAATCAGTGGTCTCATGTTTGAATTTTAGAAATGGAGAACGTCGTCGTAAGAGTATTTTACCTCCTTAGTAAGTCTACTTGACACGACTCGAATAGGCCTCATTATTTGCACTTAGTGGAGGTCTGAATCTTAATCATTCAAATCTCAGACATTAAATGCGTTTGTTTTTAAAGTCTAAATCTTAATTATTCAGAACTTAATCATTAAGTGTGTTTATTTTTTTTACTTCACAACCACTTAATGGGTTTGAATAGGTCTGTATGATTAAGATCTATAACAACGACTTAATTTCATTAAGATGTTATCATCCATATTCATTATTAACTGCCGCCACCGCCTACCATCATCAACTATCACCATACCACCCACCACCCCCATACTCAACCACCACCACCTCCACCGCCACCACCACCACTATCATCATCCTCAATCATATTCGCCACCATTATCGACTACCACTAGTCCACCACCCACCATCATCATTCTCAACCACAACCAACACTCATCCACCTCAACTACCACAACTAACAACTACATCACCATCACCAAGCCGTCACTACCCAACATTATAAACTACCACCACCCACTACCACCTTCCTCAATCACAACTACCACCACCCGCTATTATTAACTATCACCATCCACCAACATCATCCTTAATCATAATCTCCACCATACCAATCACCACTAGCTACTATCCTGAACCACCATCATCAACCAAAACTACCACCAACCACTGCCTCTAGTCGGCATTCACAAGCACTACTGATAGCCATCACCACCAACAACTATTATATTTTTAAAAACTATATATTTTATTGATAGAATATTAGATTAATTAGTATTTCGTATGATTTTATGTTTATTAATATTCAAATAAAGATAAATTTTATATATTCAGATGTTAAAAATCAAACAGTCTTAATTATTTAGTATTTAGATCTTAAGACACATCTTAATATTCAGATGTGTTTCAGATTTGAATATCTTAATCTTAATACACATCTTGATATCCAGATATGTACGCAGATTCAGACGTCTTAATTTTAAAAAGTAAATAATATGAGGCCTTAATCTAATTAGTTCATATTTTGATTACCAGATGCCTAAAGGAAAAACAAATACTACTACACATCATACCCCTCCTTTTCCCACCTTCTCTCCAAGTAAGAGAATGAGAAAAAATAGATATTAAGGCTGCTTTAACCTTAATTGAATGCCTTGTGATTCTTTTGCTTTGTTGGACATATTTTTGGGTGGTTGGTTTAAACTTTTTCTATTTGGTGCTTTTCTTTTCCCTTATTCTAACTTTTTAGCTAGCGTTTGACAATAAATTTTTAAATTTGTTTTGAAAAATCTGATTTGGGTGAAGTTTGGTTGGAAGATGAAAATGTGTTTGAACATACGTTTTCAAAACATATTTCCCAACTTTATTTTGAAAAAACATGTATAAAATTCCCAAGTTTTGGGATTTTGGCCCAAAATCAGCAATTGGGATGATTTTGGGATTTGAAGTTTGGGATTTTGGATTTTGCCAAAATGTAAGCAAAATTTATGGCCAAACATGAGTTTACCAAATAAATTCCAAATTTATTTTGACTAAACTCATGGCCAAACGGGTTCAAAATTTGGGTCAAGGTTCACATGCCTCATGTTTTGAATGTTTTGAAATGCATGAAACATATCTAAAATTTTAAACGGTTAAAAAACATGATACTATATGTTTATTAGTAATTTATTATTCCTTCTATTTAAAATATTTGTCATGTTTCTCTTTTACATGCAATTTAAGAAATATTAATTAGGAGGGATTTTGGACTATTCTACCCTTATTTATATCTCAAGATATAATATCTCTTCATTAAATATTTATTCTATTTATGTGTTATCTCCATTTTCAAAAACAATAACTATTAAATACTATTTTACGAGATAACAACAAAATAATTCAGAAATATCATGTGATAATACGATATAAAGTAAAAGCTAATTACAAAGAGCTGCCTATAGCAAATATGGTTGTGTTAAAATATACACATACTCTCTCAGTTGTTATATTTACTGAAATAATTAGTTCAAAATACGTGTCAATTTTATAAATAAAGAAAGCATTAATTAATTTTTTCTACCTTTACCCTTACTCTAATAAATATGAAAAGAAATTAATATAGTGAAAGAAAATAAGAAATATAGCGATTAAATGAGATCAAAGAATGAATAAGTATTCTGTTAAATTATTTTTTAAAGTTAAAAGGGACAAGAGCGAGTAGTACTTACCTAGTTAAATTCCTAATTCAAAAGTAACTTTGAAAAAATGAAAATACAAAAAGAGGAAGCCGGGTCATGATTCGTCCGTTTCGCTTCGGGTCGGGTATCAATTCTATATTTACAATAATTTATTAAACCTCAAATTTTGATTTTTTTTCCTCTTTAGCTCTCACTGCTCATCAGCTGTGCTTCTGCTCACGGCGAACTAGAAACCCAGCTCTCAATCCAAAACCCTAGCTCTCAATTTTTCAACAATGAACTGTTCAAGTAACTCCCAATCCCTTCTATACGTACTCTTTATGCATTTTCTTTACCTTTAATATATGCTTTAATGTTTTTTATATCTGATTTATCATTTTCTATGTTTTTTCAACTGTCCGTGCAGTTTCCGGTGAGGTACCGGAAGAGCCAGTAGTATCAATGAAATCTGGACTTATTTTTGAGAAGCGTTTAATCGAAAGACACATCTCGGTTAGTTTTTTTCAACTCTCTGGTGTGTTTAGTGCGTGAAAATATTTTCATGAGGGATTTTTTTTTGTGTGTAGAAGTTGTTTTGTTTTGCTTATCTCAGTCATTAAAGTAAATTTTGAAGCAAAAAAGGTTTAAAACCTGAAAATAAGTGCTTAGTAAAGAGAACTGCTTAAAATAAGGTCTTAGGCTCAAATCCCAATGGAATAAAAAATACTAAGTAGTTTTTCTCATCTGTCTAAGTCTTTGGGTAACATAGTTACTCAATACTTGTACTGGTAGGAGGTAGCAGGTACGAATGGAATTAGTCGAGGCGTAAGCAAGCAGGCCCGGACATCACTGTCATAAACAAAAAAGTAAAGAGAATTGCTTAATATTAAAACCAAATGGACATGATAAGATCGGAGTGAATAGCAGAAGATTCATATAGCTCCTACATTGAGTGAAATATTGGTCTGTAAAGTTTAATATGATTGATTGATTGTAGTTAGCTGGTATCTTTGCTGGTATAAGGTAACAAGTACCCGGTGAAATAGTCGTGTGCGCAAACTGGCCTGAATACCACCGTCCTAAAAAAATGATTGATTGATTGTATGTAAAGAAAATTAGAACCCAAAATTATGATTACGTAATTGCGACTAAGAATGTTATAAGGTTGGATGATTCTACATGTCTACCCATTAGCACAAATTTGGAATTTATTGGTCTCTATCTCTTCGAACTTCCATCTCTGCCCCTCCTACTGAAGTAAGAGTACTGACCTAGGTTATCTTGATAGCTAGGTTGATGTGATGTTCCCTATCTTTGACTTGGGACAAATCAGCTTCTTTCCAGAGGAAAAAAACTGAACAGAGCGATTAAATTATTTACACGCTTAATTTTCAATTTGATCATTGGAAAATTTTCCTAGTTTTTAGTAAACTATATCATAATTTTTGTTTCAAAATATGTTTAATGTGGTTTCTAATGATTCTAGGTATATGCTCCATTTTCTCATTTAATTTGTTATAAAATGGCACCCTTTTGTATTTTCTTTTTTGGATTATATAGAGAGATTGAAAACTTTTGAAGGGGCCAAGAGTTCATTGTTGCATTAAGAATTCTGTTTTGTCTACCTTGTATATTTGGTGTGTACTTGAATTCTGATTTGTATAGATAATTGTTTAGATTTTCGGGAGTTTTAATGCGTGCTTGTATGATGTAGTTCTGTAATACGATGCGAACTTGGAGTAACATTAATAAATACATTTGATTTATGAGAAAAATAATTTGCATTTCTCATGTTTGCTTGGTGTGTTTCTTCTATATTTCCGTTTCTTTTTGTTCGTATAGGATTATGGTAAATGTCCGGTCACTGGAGAGCCACTGACAAAGGATGACATTATTCCAGTTAAAACTGGCAAGGTACAAATCCATTTGAAGTTTATTAGCATGATTTGCTTGTAGTGTTTGACAGCAATTCTGAAGTTTCTGTACCATATGATGTCAAATGGGCTTTTATAGTGCAGCTTCCTTTACTTGGGACCTTTTGCAGATAGTGAAGCCCCGACCTGTGCAGGCCGCCAGTATTCCTGGGATGTTGGGAATGTTTCAGATAGTATGTATTTCTGATCCTAGATTTTCTGCTTCCGTTTTCTATGCATTATTTGCAACATAAATAGATTCAAAAACTCTGAGGTGAGGCGTAGTATGAAATCAGTCTTGTTTGATAATTGAAGTGTAACTTATATTGAACTACCAGCAAAAGGTAATGCTGGGGGGAGTTAGAACCAAAATATTGAGGCCATTACAAGTTGTGTAATGAGCTAGAGAGTCTAAATCTAATGTTACTTTCCTTCCAAATGGCTCACCAAGCAGCAGCTGGAATGGTGCTTCTATAGGGATATGAGGCATTGTATAGATCCTTCCTATGCCAACTTTTGAAGAAACTGAAATGTAGAAACAGACATGCACCACTTTAGACCCATGATATAAAGTTGAAAACGAAAAGCCAAAACTGTGTTGTGTACTTGCGGTGAAGAAACAAATGATTAATGTCCTCTTCCTTCTCCTTTCAAAGGAAGCATTTGTTGCGCAATTGAGATCTCTTTATTTAGTTTTTTAGTTCTTGTGTCTTTTTTTCCTTTTCTTATTGTTACTCCCGTTAGCATGTATGCAATATCTGATAAAAATTTACATCTTGCACATTTTAATTTCATGTATACTATACACAATTCTGTGTTGAGGTTGGTAGTTGGAGTCAAATGTGGATCTGTAATATTAGATTTCTTTTTCGTAACTTATATAAAAATCCTTATATTTTACATTGATGGGTTTAAAGTTGTAGTTTTATTTTGTATTATAGGAGTGGGATGGTCTGATGCTATCCAATTTTGCATTGGAACAACAATTACATACTGCAAGGCAAGAGCTGAGTCATGCTCTATATCAGGTAATATAGAGCATCTTTCAAAGCATTGAGACAAGCTTAAGGAATTTATAGTGCTCCTTTTCTCATTTATATTCTTGGTGCAAATAAAGAATTCCTGTTTGTTTATATAAGTTGTTGGACTTGATAGGGTTTCATGGATAGCCTTCCTACCATATCTTTTTAGCACTGTCTTTGTGAATGAATCAAATGATTTTATGACATCAAAAAAATGCTCAATCATATTTCTCATTTTGTATCCTACTCTTTTGTATCTTAAATGTTTTCTCTCTCATATTCTATGATTGAAATATGGCCCTTTCCCTTTCTTTCATATTCCCCTGTTGCCTACTTGTTTGCCTCTTGTATGGACATGCATGTCTTATCTGTTGCATTCTTTGCTCTTTATAGAAAAAAGGTATTCTTTGCTGAAAGTATTTGCCCTGTCTTGGCAGCATGATGCTGCATGCCGGGTAATTGCTAGGCTGAAAAAGGAAAGGGACGAGGCAAGAGCATTGCTTGCGCAGGCTGAAAGACAAGTACCCATGGCAGCAACTACAACTGCACCTAATGGTGCTGCTTTAAGCAATGGGAAAAGAGGTCCTTGATCTTTTTAATTTTACTGTTAGTTCTATAATATGCCATGTTTCTTTCCATACTTGCTGATTTGTGTTATCAACTTGTATCAATAGCTGCGGAGGAGGAGGAGGAAATGGGTCCTAGTGGTAAAAAAATTCGCCCAGGAATATCAGGCGATGTTATTAAAGAGCTTCAAGATTGTAATGCTGCTCTTTCACAACAAAGGAAAAGGCGACAGGTAATATCTGCTATGGAAAAAACTCTATAAATCGGAAAGATGTTATGGTGTTATTCTTTCCCCGCTCATCTTCTAGCTTATTTGCTTTCCTCTTTTAAATTAATTGTATGAACATTTTAAAGTCACTAGTATATGAGCTATTCAGCTTTCCCCCAGTTTGAATGCAAAATGATTATACAACTTTTGTTTGCCACCTAGATTCCTGCAACATTGGCTCCTGTTGATGCTGTTGAAAGATATACCCAACTGAATAGTTACCCTCTTCATAAAACAAACAAACCAGGCATTTTGTCTCTGGATATCCATTATCCTAAGGTATGGGCTCCATATTTATCTGGACTATTTTTATTGATTCCTTTTTAATTCTTGTTCATCTATTCCCTTCCCTTTCTTGTTCATACACGAGGCCGAGCAACTGATCATTTTGATTATGATTGCATCTCTGAACTACAGAAGTGGATATATGAGTCCTTTTGTTAGCAAAACTTCTGGCTATGTACAGTTGCCTAGGGTTTGTTGCTTCTTTGTTTCTACATGAATTTCAGCAGTTTTCACTGGAGTCTGGACTTTGTCCAACGCTGTTACAGTATCAGGTGCTTTGACTAAGGACTTAATTGAGCTAGTAATTTATATTCTTAACGTTCTCAAGAGTATGCATGTGATGTTCACTTGATGTCTGTTGAGTATTGTTCTGGAGAACTCATTTCTTGAGAAGAAGAAAAAACATACTACACTTGATTGCATTTCATGTTTAGTTGTCTTGAGTTCACAATTTCATTTTAGATGTACGAAACGGGAAACACCTATGATTTTTGTGCAACTCGCAAAGCTATTACCCTTCTGTACATTCTCAAACCATGGCTACTCTTTTGTAGAGGTGCGCTGTCTGATAGACTCCATATGTCCCTCTAAGAGGGATGTAATTAGTAAATCTGATGCAGAAAAAAATAATGAAATCTTGAAAGCCAATGTTATTGCTGTATTCCTGCTTAATCACATGTCACTAACCTTTTATTAGGACCAAAATGTTGATCTAAGGATTACCTCTTGGATTCTATGAAGCTAAAACCATTGTGGTGAATGAGTAAAAATACTTAACTGTTAAACTGCACTAAAAATATTTTTAGTGGGTAGGTTTAGTCTGGTGCTAGGACTTTTGCATAATTTTCGAGGATGTTTCCTGTTGTTGAATCTTCACACATTTAATTTCTCATGATAAGTTTATTGTCAAATTTAAATATATGCATTGTGCTTTACCAAAAAATATAGTCACACAGTATTGGTGTCAAATGCTGTCACTTATCCGACACTGCATTTGCATCTTGTTATCTCGGTTAAAAATTATGTCTTCTTTTCATGTAGAAGATGTATCACCAAACATAGTATTGGCAGCTCAAATTTCTTTTTGCTTATGTATTAGGACATCATTGCTACTGGTGGAGTTGATTCAAATGCTGTGGTCTTTGATCGGCCTTCAGGGCAGATTGTATCGACACTAAGTGGTCACTCAAAGAGGGTCTGTTATCTTTTTTCAACACGTCATTATTTTATTACAAGCAAGAATGTCTGATTCATGATATCCTCCTTTTCTGATATCCTGATTAATACATATTTGTTCATTAACCTTACCCGAAATGAATTTGTGGCTCATATTCTTTTTTTTAGGTTACCAGTGTCAGATTTGCCGCTGAGGGTGAACTATTAGTTACTGGCTCTGCAGATAAGGTAAACCTGTTTGACTCTCTTTGATCAGAAGTTGCAATTGACTTGTTCCATTCCTGTGTGTTGTTTTTTGGATTCAGTTGTCATGATCGTATTCTCATTGATAGTCAACTTCATCTTCTTCTTTGTCAGTTAGAACATTTACTTCTCCCAATGTTTCCTACCATATGGTGGTATGGATCGGTAATAGTTGTTTGGAATTAATGAAAGGTGGGTTTACTAGTGAAGGATATAGAAATACATGGTATCCAAGATTTAACTGTGAAAGTACAGAATCTCTTTAAATCGGAAATATTTGGTGACAATTTGCTTTGCCACAGAATTATGCTATTTGATATGCTTTAAAGAACAGAATGCTAAATAAAGATAAAGGGCATGTTGGTCAAACTTGTGTGTTCGTTAGTGCTTCCTTTGTCCTTCATTTCTATGTTAAGATCTGGTTGAGTTAGGATCTAGGTTAAGATCTGGTTGAGGTAGGATTGAAAAGTGGTACATGTGAAACATAAGAACAGCTTTAGTTTCAGATGTTACTTATCAATTTAGATGGGTTTGTTAAATGCTGTTATTGCTTGAAGTTCAATTCAGTAACTGGTGCATGTATTTTTCTTGCCCTCCATGTTCAATTGAACTTCTGCAGTTGACCTTTGCAGACAGTACGTGTGTGGCAAAGCTCTGAAAATGGAAATTATGACTGTAGGCATACTTTGAAGGAACACAGTGCTGAGGTACTTCATCTTTTTATCTCATTTATTAATACTGAAAGTTATGATGTTGTTTGGCTTTTTAAATATTTTAACAAGGTGCTACTAGTTATCCTGATTTGACGAATTAAGATGATTATGTAAAACCGTCTTTTGCTTGGGCTCTCAAACTTAGAATGCTTTGTGGTTGGTTGCATTGATATTCAACCTCCGCTTTAGGTTCGCCATTTGAATGTTTTTTTCCTAGGCTGGAATATCATTGAAAGTGATCCATTCCTAAGTGGTGAAAGATTGGGATGGAAGTCATTCCATAGGGGCTGATGCTTAGTTGTATGACATAATGGTTGTTCATATTTCACCATGAATATTTGCGAGGAAGCAATATGAACAAAATTAGAGACAAGGAACATTTTTAGCTAGAGAAAGACAGGAGCGAAAAGAGAGAAGATAGCTGGCTGTAGATGTCATTATTTCTTTACCAGAGCTAGCCGCATTGCTATTTTCCACCTCTAAAATACATACTCGGGTGGGTCAAAGGAAGGAAAGCTCTTTAATACCATTCCACATGCTTGTAGGAAAAACAAAAGATCTTCTGTGGAAATTGGTAATACCTTGTTCACTACCTTGTTTTATTATACGAGTTCTTCAGAGCATGAATATTACTTTGACTTCACAATATGGTCCCACAACTGAAATTTTAGTTCCCTGTTAACTATAATGAATTTTTAACGTTAATGCTTCTACCAATAAATTCAGGTGCAAGCTGTCACAGTCCATGCAACCAATAAGTACTTTGTGACGGCTTCTCTTGATGGCACATGGTGTTTTTATGAACTTGCTTCTGGTTTATGCCTTGCTCAGGTATCTTGCTCCTTTGCTTTCGTTTCCAGAAACAATTTTCAGATTTCTGGGTCATCAACTCTAAAGTTCTAATGCAGGTAGCAGATGCTTCAGAATCTGAGGGCTACACATCTGCAGCTTTTCATCCTGATGGGCTGATCCTTGGAGCAGGAACTTCGGGGGCTCTGGTCAAGATATGGGATGTAAAAAGCCAGGTGTGTATTCTTGAAGAGCTGCATAAGCTACTGATGTAATTCCTCTTCTATCTCAGTGTTTTTCCTGTTCCTCATCCTTTTTTTTTCCTTGGGTTCCCTTTTGGTGCTTGCTATATAGGCAAATGTTGCAAAATTTGATGGCCATGTTGGAGCAGTAACTGCAATCTCCTTCTCAGAAAATGGTTATTTCTTAGCAGTGAGTATTCTGTTACTGAATGAACCTTTGTTGACCATTCTTTTACCAGCATTACCTGAGTTTTATGATTAAAATTTTAACTGGTGGGTTTCCTTTTTTCAAATTTTTCAGACTGCAGCTCAAGATGGTGTCAAACTTTGGGATTTACGCAAATTGAGAAACTTCAGAAGCTTTACTCCTTATGATGAAGATACAGCAACTCAATCAGGTATGAATACTAAGTGCATTCTACTGGAGTTTGACACGAAAAATATTTTAGAAGAGTTGTGTTAATCAAAAGGACTTCGCTAAGTGGTGTAGCAAAATTTTACTTTTAGTACGCACTAAGCAGTTTAAAAGCCAAGTTTCTTGCTTTATATATGAACTATAATATATATGATTATACTATCTTTAGGAGTTGCATGTAATATGGATCATTTCCCTCTTGGGATACTTCAACCTTTTTCCTTTCTGATGCTTCATAATGTTAAGGTTACCTTTTAAAGATAATTTTTGTACAAATGATATCTGAAATGTCTTTCATTACTGCAGTTTGTAATCATTTTCTAAGGGAAATGTGTCTTATATGGAAATTTCTATGCATTTAAAAACTGACCAGCTGCTTCTCCTGTACTTGCAGTGGAATTTGACCACAGTGGAAGTTATCTTGCATTAGGAGGCTCCGATATAAGGTAAGATTTCTTTACAAACTTCCTGTGCTGGGTACTGAATAAGGAAGGTGCATTACCCTCTTAGAACATCTGTTGTTATTTGTTAAAGTCTCCTAATTTTGCTTGAACTTATATTTTGTACTTTGTCATCACCCTACGCCTTACTGGGTTCCGAGGATCTTTAGCCCTCCAAAATGAAAAAATATCAATGAGGCTTTAGTTATTACTCTAACTAGAATGGGATTAAGGTGTAGTTGTCATTGTCATTCTCATTGTTGTTACTTCGATTATGACTGCCCTCTATTCCGTTATGTATTTAAATGCTGAGTGCTGTTTCGAGCTTTCTGTTGATACATTAGAATTAATATCAACATAATTTTGCGCTGAATCAGAGTTCATCAAGCTGCAAGTGTTAAGTCCGAATGGAATCTCATCAAAACTTTCCCCGACTTGTCAGGCACAGGTAAGCTTTCTCTGCTCGCTCTTTTTGCCTAGTTGTGCTTTTGATGTCCTCAGTTTCATCTCTGTTTATTTAGATGGAGCCTGTTATTGTCTCGTGCAGGTAAAGCAACATGTCTGAAATTCGGACCAGATGCGAAGTACATAGCTGTTGGATCCATGGATCGGAATTTAAGAATATTCGGGCTGCCTGGGGAGGATCAATCAGAAAGTTAGGCTCAGTTAGAGGTGCTAAAGGAGATACTAGTCCCAGAACTCCTGCTGCGGGTTCGGCACATTTATTGTTCTTTCAAGTGTAACTTCAGTGGTTTTTTGTTCAATATAGTTCCATTCTAGTAGGGGAAGCAAGGAAACATTTGTACCCACTAACGTGGGATAATATAGGAGTGATGTAAAACAATTCTTGAATAGTGATGTATCATTCATTCATATGTATCCGCTGTCCATTTTCCAGGTAAATTAGAACTTGCTTAAGTGGCCAATTCGGTCTCAGATATCGAATACAATCTTCTGTCTTCTCCTCCTTTCCGCTGATGTTGGCTCACGTTGACACACAATCTAACGACAGCAAAACTGTCTTCTCCAACCAGTTCTGTTGCGTTGAAAAATAAAGAACGGATTCGTAGATAATCCAATCCTAATTATAGAGTTGCAAGATGACTGGATATAGTGTAATCTATTTTCTAGTTATCGATAATAATCCTCATGTAATTAAGATTACCAGCATTTGTGTGCAGATTGAAGAAAAATATATTGGCCTTCGAAAAGGAAAGCCATTGCCAAGATACTCAATAAGCTATGCACAAATAGCTTAACTACAAATTATGTGCAGAATATTTAACTGCTGTGGTTTGTATAATAACACTCATTTTTATTATAAAGAGGTCATAAAATAACACTCATGAGTGCTAAGATTAGAAAGGATTCATAATGTCATAAACAAGAAGAATGAGTTCTTACAAGCATAATGATCGGCTGATTTAATCTACATTCTACACTAACTAGAATCTCATTTCTTGATACAACCTGTCCGTTTACAGCAGGAAGACTCCAACTCTAAAATGGATACTGCTGCTTCTTGGACAGGAAAGAATAAATAATCATATTTATAATTTTTAACAGATAAATAAAAAAATAACATTTCAGGCTTGCTACGAGGTAAGATACCGAGACGCATGTGTAAAACCCCACAGCTGCATCAAGAAAAAGAAACTGTCATCCTATTTGACTTATTTAAGCCATAATCCTTATCAATAATAGGTTGGTTTGGTATGAGAGCAGAGCAGCTTGAGTTTTATAAGCTTCCCTAACACTAAAAAAACCTTATAAAATGATATCTTTTCCTGCCCTAATCTATAACCTTAAAATGTAAACGAGAACAACACAATGGGCAACTCAGTGCACTAAGCATCTCACGCTCACACAGGGTCCAGAGAAGGGTCGCGTCCCAAGGGGTGCATGTGATGTAGGCAGCCTACTCTGATGCAAGCAATAATGGCTGATTCCACGGCTCGAACCCATGACCTATAGGTCACACGGAGACAACTTAACTGATGCTGACTGATTCCACGACTCGAACCCATGACCTATAGGTCACACGGAGACAACTTGACCGTTGCTCCAAGGTTCCCCTTCTAAACGAGAGCACATCAGTTGAGAATTGTTCTTCAATATATTTTCTATTTTTATCCTTCTCTAAGAGACCTTTTTATGAGTGCATTATTACATCATTTGGATTTTGTTGAGCTTCAAAAAAAGCAGTCTTGAAAAATTCAATCAACTATGGTTTCCAGTTGTCCTCATCTTTGGACCAAGTGAGATCGAACTTTTCCAAAGAGTACTGGAAACTAGAGACAAAAGCTATATTTATGAATAATCAATGGCCGAGAAGACTAATAATTAAAGAAGACATTACCTCAACATTCTTCAACTCAAACTCTTCATTATGTGCCAAGCACGAGTTCCCAAATGTATCACAAGGTCCACTATTGCCAGATAACCTTCATTAAGAATTATTTTATCACAAAAATGGAACTTCAGAAATTGTAAGAAAGAAGAAATTTGCAAGCTGCAGTGTTGAATACCAGGGAGAGAAACTTACAGATCTCCGTCCAAGCACAACGCGACATGTCCACCGCCTCCAAGTGCCAGGAAATCATTCATGCACAAGTAAAAATATCTGTTGGCACCTAATCCAAGAAAAGAAAAGAAGATTAGCTTATGTATGCACCCTCTCCATGCATTACTTCAGTGATAATTTGCTCCTGAGATTCGTCTTTGTACTGTGCATTACATGTATATAACAGGTCAGTAATGTTTACCTTTTATATTAAGATTATGTAACAAAGAGAACTGCAATCCAGGTGATATATAAAATAAGGGTTTATCAATCTGATTCAACTCCTAAATGAAGATAAGTAGCTCGGTCTGCTTTAAGTCAAGTTGACATGGAAAGGAAAATGGGCTGAACTCCACTCTATCAGAAATTCAGTCATGAGGTGGCCATGCAATAAAATGCAACAGTTCAGAGTAGCCATTTTCTCTACAAAAATGTTCAGACAAATTGACTGTGTACTTAATTGGGATCACAAAGTCCATTCAAGCTTGAAAATTTCCAGTTACTGCCTTTTAAGGACTTGTATAGTAGCCTCGTGATACACTTACCCGTGGGTCTAAATAGCCTTGGTTCACCATATACAGTTGTGAATACAAATGTTTGAACTGTTCCCTGTCATAGTCATAGAATGAAGGTACCTTAGCATTGGAAATAAACATATTAAAAAACGAGATCGGTTAGGATGAAAAAGGCAAAAAATATCTACTTGTTTCAAATTTTTACGTGACTACTAATAATATAAACTGTTTCTTCTTGTGGAAGGGTGTTTGACTTAGCAAATTTACCAAGGGTCACACTAGAGAACAAAAGCTGGTAATCTGTTCTTTGAACATTAGTTTACCAGTATATTCCCACACGTGGGGACTGGGGAGGGTGGTGTGTACGTAGACCTTACCCCTACCTTGTGCAGGTAGAGAGACTGTTTCCAAGAGACCCTTGGCTGGAAAAAGAAAATGCATAGTGCGAAGCACATATATCACTAGTTTACCATTACTACATTAGTTCAAATTGATTAAAGAAAGTGAATATGGGGTATTGTCACATGTCTCATATAAAAGGAGAAAAGAAATATTACTTGGTACTTTCACTTCGCAGTTGGCTTAAGTGGCGCCTCAAGCAGCAACGACAACAACCCAGTAAAATTTCATCAGTGGGGTTGCCCCCAGGGCCTAGCTCAAGTGGTAAAGGGTGGCGGATTTGTCCTAATCACAGGTTCAAGCCCCCACACCATGCAAAGCAAAAGCCAGGTATTTAAGTGGAGAAGGGTAGAGGGGCGAGTTTCGAAGGGTGCGGTTGGTCCAAAGGATCGGCCCCAGACGGATTTCTCGGTCATAAAAAAAAATAAATCCCACCAGTGGGGTATGGGGAGGGTAGAGTGTATGCAGACCTTACCCCTTCCCCAGAGGGGGTAGAAAGGCTGTTTCCGGGAGACCCTCGGCTCAGATACCACAAGCAACCCACCAAATACAGCACCTTTCAGACTGTTTTACGTGATTGCTAAGAATATACACTATTTCTTCTTGCAAAAGGGTGTTTAACAACAAAAGATGGTGTTTGGTCTCTGAATCTTAGTTTACCTTTAGTTCGGATTGATTAAAGAAAATCAAAATACTGGCTATTATCACTTGTGTCATATAAAAGGAGAAAAAAGATATTACTTGGTACTTCCTCTTCGCAGTAGGCTTGAGTGGCGCCTCGAGCAACCCTCCAAATACAGCACCTTGCTTATCACCAGTAATCTGTAACAATCATGATTATCAAAAATTCGCATTGACTGATAAGGAAAAAGATTTTTGAAAAATGCTAACATATCGGGAATGCATGCACAGAAAGATTTTACAGTAATGTGGAGGTGAAAATACCAGTAAGCAAGGACCAGAAGTATCAGCACTCTTGCGAATTAGAGTACGAAGTGATATACCATGTTTTGCAGTGCTGCCCTTCATTCAAATAAACAGAATCAATATGAATATTCAAGCCCGAGAGCTGCAATAGATTTTGCAGTAGAAACTAGTTTTAAGTCGAAGTTACCTGTATAACAAGACCCATTGACAACCTTTCACTATATTAGGGAGGGAAGACTGGAAAAAATCATACAAGCCCGGAGATATGAAAACAGAATCGTCAATGAGATTAGGCACGGATTGCTCTAAATTGTCTCCATCAGGAGCATCTTCAAAAGCTTCGAAACCGTTGGCAACACTCCTTGCAGAATTAGGTTCTCCATTATATCTAGGTGTATAGAATGATTCATTTGGCATCTCTTTATAATCATCACAATCTGTGTATCTCTCCAAAGGTCTATCGCGCCAAGAGAAACTTTTACTTCTCCATGTAAAAGAATGAGATTGAAGTGACTTGACATCATTTTGATCTCTGAGCTTAACAAAATTTGTCGACGGTAGAAAGAAAGAAAGTATAGATGATAAAGATCTACCCTCTTTGGTGTATGGCCTGGCCTAAACACAGTGTCACAAATAATATATAGGTCAATCAAAGATTGCATATTAAAATACTTTAGAAAACAGTAAGTCCCCTGATATGGAAACACAAAGGGAAAATAAGTCTATAGAAACCAAAATCCTACTTCAAAAAGACCAAAAAAATGTAGCATGTTGCTCAACTTAGCAGAAAATTGCAATCAACGGACTTCAGTTAGAATGGCCAGTGTTCTTTGCGATAAAATTTTTGTTCTTGGAACATGATAAAGCTTGCTGGTGCGGCTATATAAATCCTCAATATCCGTTTCACTCATTTTGGACCTGTTTCATCCCAATACTCAATAACTTGGAGGTCTTTAACATTAGAGATTCTCTGCACTTTCTACTGATATACAAATCTTTAAATGGTTCAAAGATAGCTCGCAAACGCCTAATGTAAGTACACCAACATGACTAGTGCTTAACCCCTAAGTTGCTCCGACACGGGTATGGGTGTCCGACACGGGTGCAGATCTAGAGGTTGGATCCTTCGAAATGTAAATTCTAAGATTTGGGGATACGGATCTTAGTAGGAATACGGATGCGGGATCCAGCTAAACATAATTCAAAATAAATAAAAATATAAAAATATCTCTAAACTATGAGAAGTTTTGTGGAATACTTACCTATAGCTCGTAAATTGTAGATTTTCTTTTTTATTCTCAAGTTGTAGATAAGTAAAGGATTAATTTTCTGGATAAAGTATGCTATTTATCTCAAATTTACCCTAATTTTGGTTCTGATCTCGGGAATCAAATTGTATCTGTCTCGAATTTTTCCACCCGTGAGGGTCAAAGTACCCAAAAGTGTTTGATCAAATCCGGTACGGATCCCATACCCACATCCATACTAGTGTCGTGTCGATATGGGTGCGGCACTTAAACTACCGTGTTAGAGCAACTTAGTTAACCCAACTGACCTTTTGTTATTAAAATCTAAGGAATAGTTCTTTTACCATAACCGAGAAATCCCTGAGCTTCCACTAGCACACAGTTCGAAATTCCATAACCGAGAAATTCCCAAGTTTAGCGCACAGTTCGAAAATCCGTGGATAATGGGCATGCCCCTATCCTTTTCCATTTAAACACTAGGCTTTTATTTGCGATTCTGCGCAAGATTCGGACTCATGATATGCGCCTAATCCACATTAGCGGATCCAAGTTTTTGTGCAAGCGGGTTCAATCTTAAACTTACATAATTTTAGTTGTAAAATAGTAGTTGTCAAGTGGGTTCAAATAAAATATTTATACAAAATTGATGTTGCTTTAACCGTTATATATACATATGCACAATATTATTTTTTACTGATGAACCCGCTTGGCTCCACGTGAGTCCGCCACTGCTAATCAACAACATCGTATTGTGCTCTTACCATTAGAGCAAAGCCCCATGGCAAAGTAAGCAATAATGAACAACCAATCAATCCTTCTAATAAGGAAACGAATTCCCATCACATAATACATAGTTCTCTATATCTTTATTTTTTAAGGACAGCCAGTTTGATACATTTTAAGATTAGTCAGCTCATTAATGTTCTAACTACAATGTTCTTCCTCATAGGTCCGGTACTTGTGCCGGCTGGAGATTACACGTACCAGGTGAAATAGTCGAGGTACGCGCAAGCTTGCCCAGACACCACCTTAATCAAAACAATAATGTTCAAACTACAATGACATGGCTTGATAATCAAAATATCAACCTCAAACAAAGATTAAAAGCAAAGATCTCAATCTCATAACAACATACACATACAAAATATAAAATAGAATAAAAAAAGAGAAAGAACCTGATCAGGAGGAGGTTGTTGGTCAGAAGATTTAGAAGGAGAATCAGAAAAAAGACGTGAAAGCTTCTCAGAAACTGTATCTTTTATGGCATTCATAGTTCTTTTCCACCCCTATTTTTCGAATTCAGAAGCTTTAAATTAACAAAAAAAAGGGGTAATTTTTTTAGAGAATGTGAATGTAAATTTTTTTGATTCTCTACATTTATCATCCAATGCGGATCAACTAAATGAATAAATACATTAAGTTGATTTCCAGTGGAAGCTGAAGCAATATTGACTTAAAAATCATGGAAGGTAAAGATTGCAAAGCACCATTAAGGAAGGCATTCTTTCTTTGATAAAAGGTAAAACTACACAAACAAGCAAAGAATCATTCCATTCTGTTATCAAATTTATAGGACAAAATGATTTGATTTTGTCCTATTAGTTGTTATTTGCTTCGTCCTCCATCTCTAGATAGTACCTGATTATGAATTTATATATTATATATTTTGAAATATATAATATACATTATATATGGTTGAAAACTTTACTCAGTTATTTTCTTCCAACATTATATACATGCCTTGAAATTTATTTTTTTCCTTTTTAATTTATAAATAAGATTTATTTATTTCTATAGATAAGTCCATAATATAGAGTAAAAAAAGAAAAAAAGAAAAACGTATTGTATACGGTAGAAATCAAGCTCGCTTATGGCACAGTAGGTTAGGTGCGGAACATGGCAATAAAGGACTAAAGATCGACCCCAAGTCCCACCGGGCTAGAGTCCGGGGTCAGAACGCCTGCCTTCGAGAATATCGAGACCGTGATACCGGAATTGATCCTAGCCCCGAACGAGCTCGAAGAAATATTATTAGCAAGCCAATAGAAGACCGAAATATTCGTGACCGGTCGGATATTACGGCGGGAATATCGGCACATATCAATAAGGAACCATCAATCAACAAATTAAGAGATTTTTACCTTTTATAGAATTGTACCTAAAATAGGACTCCTCTACTATATAAAGAAGGTCTGATAATTCATTTAAGACATTATAACACGCATTCCGAAGCAATACACTATTTTTCTCTTTAAGCTCTTATTCAACTTTGTCTTGATACCGATCGAAGTGCATCCAGTTCGAGGGTGGCTAACCTCCCAAGACTATAACTGTTCAGTTTGTGTGATTTGAATTTACTTTAGCACTGTTTATTTCAATTGCAACTTAATGTATTGCTTTGTGTCAAGTTAATCCGCGTATCATTAAAATCACTTACAAATTCAATTGTTATCTGTTTTTTAGGGTAGACAGTTTGGCGCCCACCATGAGGCTAAGGATAATAGTTGTTATTTGATACAAATCTCCATAACACACACTACTTTACACTTGTTCTATGAAGTGTCTCTAATTTCAAGTTAAAACTCAAAATGTCAGACTCTCAATCAGCACCCCTACATATTGACAATAAGTCGGATCATCACGGTGAAAATAACAACATAGCGCCCGGTGATGAGGTACTACCTATTGATCCTGTCGGAATTCCAATCATGGACCCATTTGACGCTAACTCACATGTGGCTATCAACACAAATCTGCCTACCGACCCCAAGAATACCATCCTTGGTGGAGCCCGATTGGCAGCTCAAAATAGACAAAACAATGTAGTAGACAGGATCAATTTACGGGATCTTAGAAATGTTACAGGATCAACATGCGGCGATAGCTCAGTTACAGAACCAAAGTTGTGCACCGAGCAGAACTGAACCGGATCTGTTCCTAGAAGTCGCCCACAGGGATGAACCGGTCGCAGAAAGGTCGAATGAAAATAAATCGGGGACCAACCCCGAGATCATAAAGATGCTTGAATAACTAACAAAACAGATAGAATCGGGGTAAAAGACAATCGAAGCAAATGACAAGAAGGTGGAAACCTACAATTCTAGGGTCGACCAAATCCCGGGAGTACCACCGATACTGAAAGGTATGGATTCCAAGAAGTTCGTGAATTAACCTTTTCCTCCGAGCATGGATCCAAAGTCTATCCCTAAGAAGTTTCACCCGAGATTCCTAAGTACAACGGAACGACATACCTAAACGAGCATGTCACCTCCTACACATGTGCCATCAAAGGGAACGACTTGGAGGATGATGAGATCGAGTCTGTCTTGTTAAAGAAGTTCGGAGAGACCCTGTCAAAGGGAGATATGATATGATATCACAACTTACCTCCTAATTTAGTTGACTCATTTGCTATGCTTGCTGATTCTTTCGTGAAAGCACACGTTGGGGCTATCAAGGTCGAGACCAGGAAGTCGGACCTTTTCATAGTAAAATAGAAGGATAATGAGATGCTGAGAGAGTTCGTGTCCCGGTTTCAAATGGAACGGATGGATCTACCACCAGTCGCTAATGGTTGGGTTGTTCAAGCTTTCACCCACGGACTCGATGTTTGAAGCTCGGTGGCTTCACATCAGTTGAAACAAAATTTGATAGAATATCCGGCTATTACTTGGGCCGACGTGCATAACCCGTATCAGTCAAAAATCAGAGTCGAAGATGATCAGCTTGGGGCCCCTTCCAGGTTTGTATACCCTATCAGAACCATAGAGAGAGTCAAGAGTGACATCGACCGCAAACCAGATGTGCAAATATCATGGAACTCACGGCCAGAGAACAGAGGATTGCCGACAGTTTAGATAGGAAGTAGCCCGGTTATTCAACAACGGGCACCTTCGAGAATTCCTGAGCGACCGAGCAAAGAATCATTTCAGGAATATGGATTTTAATAATCATACCGAACAAGAAGAACCTCAACACGTCATTAACATGATCATCGGTAGGGTCGATGTCCCTCAAGGGCCGATGTTGAAGCGCACCAAAGTATCTATCACAAGGGAAAATCGGACTCGAGATTACATACCAAAAGGAACCTTGTCTTTCAACGACGAGGACACATAAGGGATTTTGCAACCCCACAACGATACACTGGTAATATCTGTGCTCATAAATAAATCTCAAGTTAAGCATGTGTTAATTGATCCAGGTAGCTCGGCCAACATCATCCGATCGAGGGTCGTAGAGCAACTCGGTCTACAAGATCAAATCGTGCTTGTAGTCCGAGTTATAAACGGATTCAACATGGCATGTGAAAACACTAAGGGAGATATAACATTACCAGTGGATTCCGCCAGGACCATTTAGGAAGCCAAGTTTTATGTGATCGAAAGAGACATGAGGTACAACGCTCTATTCGGGAGGCCATGGATCCACAACATGAGGGCAATGCCCTCGACTTTGCACCAAGTGTTAAAATTACCAACACCAGGAGAGATTAAAATAATCTATGGAGAACAGCCAGCCGCAAAGGAAATATTTGTGGTCAAAGAGGCAATTCCGATATCCGTAATTGCAACAACAAAGGGACCGAGTTCGATCAGAAAGAAAGAGGCTAAATAGCAATTAAAAACACCAGCCCCAACCTAACCAGAGAAACATGGGACATTTGCAGGAAACCTTCAACATATTGAAGAAGTACAATATGAAGACGAACCCAGAGAAGTGTGCGTTTGGAGTGGGATCAAGTAAATTCCTCGGATTCATGGTATCCAATCGGGAAATCGATATCAACCCTGACAAGATCAAAGCCATTAAAGATATCATGGCTGGGGACAACGTGAAGGCCGTGCAAAGATTAACCGGATGCATAGCCTCCCTAGGGCGATTCATCTTGAGGTCCTCCGATAAGAGTCACTGATTCTTCTCGCTACTAAAGAAGAAGAATAACCTCTCATAGACCCCGGAGTGCCAACGGGCCTAGGAGGAACTCAAGCGATATCTATCGAGCCTACCACTGCTTCACACACCAAATACAGACAAATAACTATACATGTACTTGGGAGTATCGAAGATAGAGGTAAGTGGAGTCATGGTCGAGGTAGAGCAATGTACATAATTTCTAGTTTACTATGTTAGCAGGACTCTAGATGAAGCCGAAACTAGGTACCCTCACGTAGAAAAATTGGCGCTTGCTTTGCTAAGCGCCTCTAGGAAGATGAAACCATATTTTCGGTGTCATCCTATATGTGTTGTGACTAATTACCCATTGCGAAATATAATGCATAAACCCGATCTTTCGGGACGGTTGGCCAAATGGGCCGTGGAAATCAGCGGGTACAATATTGAATATCGACCCCGGACAACAATTAAATCTCAAATTTTGGCGGATTTCGTGGCCGGCGTAAATCAGCGGGTATGATATTGAATATCAACCTCGGACAACCATTAAATCTAAAATTTTTGCAGATTTCGTGGACGACTTTACGCCGGCCCTAATCCCGAGATCGAAAGAGAGTTGTTGGTGAACTCGAGGACGTCTTCGGGGATCTAGACCCCCTTTACAGACGGCGCCTCGAACACAAAAGGGTCCGGACTTGACATCGTGCTGAAGCCACCAACAGACAATGTAGTTAGACAATCTATTAGGATTATGGAATCGAATAATAACGAGGCTGAATATGAGGCCATGATTGCAGGTCTCGAACTAGCCAAAATCTTGGCGTCGGAGGTGATCGAAGCTAAGTGCGACTCCCTCCTCGTGGTGAACCAAGTTAACGGGACATTCGAGGTCAGAGAATAACGAATTCAAAGTTACTTGGATAAGTTGCAGGTAACATTACATCGGTTCAAGGAGTGGACTTTGCAACACGTACCTCGAGATCAAAACAGGGAGGCCGATGCCCTTGCTAACTTAAGGTCGTCGGTCGAGGAGGATGAGCTCAATTCAAGGACAGTCGTACAACTCATGAGATCGGTAGTGGAAGAGGGCCACACCGAGATAAACTCTATAATCTTGACTTAGGACTGGAGAAACAAATATATAGAATATCTGAAAACCAAAAAACTACCCTCGGATCCAAAGAATCGAGGGCCATGGGTACGAAGGCAGCCCGATTTAGCTTGTCCGAAGATGGAACCCTATTCAGAAGAACGTTCGATGGCCCACTAGCAATATGCCTAGGACCTGGAGATATCGAATACGTTCCGAAGGAAGTTCATGGGGTACTTTGCGAAAATCATTCAGGCGCCGAATCAATAGTTCGAAAGGTAATCAGAGCCGGCTACTACTAGATCGACATGGAAAAGGATACAGATGAATTCGTACGAAAATGTGATGAATGCCAAATACATGCTCCGATGATTCATCAACCCGGGGAGCTGCTACATTCAGGTTTTTCACCATGGCCGTTCATGAGTGGGGAATGGATATCGTTGGCCCCCTTCCATGAGCACCTTATAAGGCTCAATTTATATTGTTTATGACTAGCTATTTTTCTAAGTAGGTGGAAGCCCAGTCATACAAGAAGGTCACGGAGAAGGAAGTCGTCGATTTCATTTGGGACCACATCATATGCCGGTTCAGAATTCCGACCGAGACCGTGTGCGACAACGGGGAAAAAATTCATCGGTAGAAAAGTTAGCAAGTCTCTTGAAGACCATAATATCAAAGGGATCTTATCAACACCGTATACCCTAGTGGGAATGGACAAGCAGAATCGACCAACAAAACCATACTCCAAAACCTCAAAAAGAGGTTAATCGATGCCAAAGAATAATGGAAGGAAATCCTGGCCGAAGTCTTATGGGCATACCGTACGAACTCGAAGTCCAGCACAGGGGCCACCCCGTTCTCACTGGTTTACGACGCCGAAGCTCTAATACCGATCGAAGTCAGAGAACCAAGTCTTAGGTTTTGATACGCAACAAAGGAATCAAACGGCGAGGCCATGAATACGAGCTTGGAGCTACTATATGAAAGGCGCGAAGCCTTCCTTGATTGGTTGGCCACCCAAAAATAGCAAATTGATAGATGTTACAACCGAAGGTCCAACCTTCGACACTTCAATATCGGGGACTTAGTATTAGGGAAGGTCACACTAAGCACCTAGAATCCGAACGAAAGGAAGTTGGGCCCGAACTAGGAACGACCATATCAAATTATCGAGATCACCGGAAAAGGATCCACAAACTCGAAACAATGAACAACGAGCAACTACCGAGGAATTGGAATATAACTTGTTGATACCCAATTTTTTCTCAAATCATTGTAAGGTTTGCATATATGCCTTCAAAATCGCTTTTTATAATAACTGGCAGTTTTCCCATAATTTTACATATTTTATTAATTTCTTTTCCAATTTATTCAGTATTTTTATTCAATAATTATGCATAAATTGTATTACAGATAATTTTCAAATATTTCCCAGCTCAATACAGTATTTTAATCATATTGGGATTTAGTTATTTTTGTAAATTAGCCAATTTTGCATTATTTAGCTCTAATTACAGTGATTGTACAATTATAGCCTAATTATACGTTTTATACCATTTAAATTAATAATTAGTCATTTTATATTTTTAATATTAGCTAATTTACCTTAATTTGATTTATTTAGCATTAATTTCATTTTTTATAATTACTAGCTGTTTTATTAATTATTTATCTATTTTTAAGGGGTATTTAACTAATAGCCATCTTCTCATTTCAATTGTGGCCTAAATTAAACCCAATACCCCAATTTAATCTGCCCAATTACCCATCCCAAACCTAAATTCCTACCCGGCCCAACCCCTTGATAAATCTGTGCCGTTGATCAATTTAGATCAACGACCCAGATTACTTGTTACCATAATTAGAGCCAAATGACACCCCCCATCTCTCATTCTCACTCAGACACTCATCTCTATACTCTCTCTCTCTAGCTCTCTAGTTCTCTCTAGAGACTTCCAGTCTCTCCACCTCCGATGAGGTCCTTCGTTTTCTCCGACTGCCTCTCCACCAGAGGCCATGGAGTCCTCACCTACCTCAGACCTCCCATGGCTCCTTTGCACCGGTGTCACTATCTCTAAGGTCTTCAAGAGACCAGGGTCACTCTCTCACACCTCTAGCTTTTTTCAGGCCTTCATGGCACAATCTTCAGTAAGGTTTTCTACTTTCCGTCTTGATCCAGTGGTTTCTATGCCGACACACTCTCTCTCTGGGTTCTCTCTTTGAAACCCTAATTATTAAACTCTCAATTTCTCTAGATCTATGATGGATCCGTACCTATTACGAGTTATTGTGATGTTTTCTTTAAAGATTTTCCGTTTCCTCTAAGCGGTTCTTCATTTTTTAAGCTAAGGTTCCTAAATCCTTTTCGAAATAGTTTTCCTTTCTGATTTTGAACATTATCTCATGATTTTCATCATCTTTACCATTATTGAAACCTTTTCCTTTTGGTTTGATTAGTATATGTTCTTGATTTTTACGAGTAGCTTAGTTTCTTGTAATTTTACCCTGTTTTCCTATTAGGGTTTCTGACTCTTTATCTCTTTTGCGTGTATCATGTCTACTCTGCTGATTCATACTAGTATTTGTGTGAAACCCTAATTTTTAGCTTAAGTCTTGTTTTCTGGGTTCATCTTTACTATTTGCCTATGTGTTTGATTCTCTTATGCTTCGACTAATTAGATTATTTCATGATTTCCACCCTAACGATGCCCTATTAGAGTCTATGATTGGTTTCTTTTGTTTATACCCAGTTTATGTGTTTTCCTGGATGTTTATATTGTTTCCCTTTATATATTAGTACTATTTTCCGATTCTTTGAATCCCTGATTTCCTGTGTTGATACTCTTTAACTGATTTCCAACTATTTTTCTTGCTTTTACAACCTTAAATTATTTTATTATTATGTGTTGACTGCATTATTAATTGATTCTTACCGTTATTTCCTTAATTAGACTTTATGTATCTAGCCCTAATTACCTATTCTGTACTTACAGTGTTTGAACTCTTTCCTTAAATGTTGTACTCCAACTATGTGAATTCTCTCCTTATTTGTTACCGGTTCTTACCGTTTGAATTAATTTGCTTAATCTAAGGGATTACTTGCCTTAATTCTCTAATTGACTGATACTGAGTTCTATGATTACTGAACTTTGATCCCTCCCTTATTAATCATGTGCTGATTTTCCTTGCCTTATATGTTACTGGTTCTTACCATTTGAATTAATTCCCTTAATCTAAGGGATTACTTGCCCTGATTCTGCTTTGATTGATTTCAAGTTCCATAATCACTGGACAATTTGATTCCTGTCTTATTTCTAGATTTGTTTTTACTACTATATATATTTCTCTTTTCTACTCTCATTGGGACAGACTTCTAGACACGAACATATACCTTGTTCTACTCTCTTTACTCACACACACATCCTATTGCTACTCTCTTGATTGCTTGCTGTTACTAGTCGGCTGAAATCCAAGACTAGTCATTCTATTTGCTTACTCCTTACCCTGTATTTGCTATCTTCAACTGGTATGTTTCCCATTTACATTTAAAAGTTCCAAAACAATATGTTTCTTTGGGTATTTCAATTCATATTATTCCTAACTTGCTTCTACTTGTGGTTCTGTTGTCCTACCTGCTACTAGTTTGTATGCTCTGCTATTTTAGTTCGTAGTACTTTTCCCATTTAGCCTCAGCAGGTGTACTCCCTCTTGTGTGTTTCAATGTCATCCTACTTATGTCTTCTGTGATCCCTAGTATACTACAATTGCACTGTATGTTACCTAGTTCCCATGTAATCTTGAACACATGCTATACTCCAAACTTTTCCTGAACCTATGTGTAACTATGTGTTTGATTCTGCTTAATTCTTTTGGTGAACAATTGTGTTTATGACTAAACTCTATACTAGTCTGTGACACCCTAAATCTTCTCTAATGCTAATATGTATCCTAATCTGCTTCTATGCATCCCCAATTCCCACTATCCCTGAGTAAAATCTATGTTTGAATGTGCTGGACCTGTTCGAGTTGTTTGCTGTTTTTCCAAAGATGTTTACATTATATTCGAGTTGTTTCATTACTGATCAAAATCATTTTCAGAAAACTTCCTTACTTACTGAATCAATCCATTAATGTTTTTGTCAAAACCTTTTCCAACCTATCTCCTGCACTTCACTTTATTCCTAGACTCTTAAGTTTTTCCCCCTCAGTGTGAGCACTGCTTTGAGACCCCTGAGCTCCCTCTGAACTCTGACACACTGAGGCTGGTACTTCCACACTGCACATGTCCAATTCTTGGTTACTAAGTCTGGGTGTGAGCATTTCCCGGGAGCCCTTGAGGTCCTTAGAGAACTTTGACGCACCCATATTATGAAAGGATGTGAAATACCATATGGCAATGAGGTTTGGAGGATTTGGGCCTAATTGAAGGCTCCCTATAGAATAACTTCTTATTTTCTATTTTTGGTTATGTAATTCATAATCCTTGGCATGTAATAATTTGTAAACAACTCTGGAGATGGATAGTGAAAGAGGGAAAGGGATAACTTGCATGCTATCAAAGGTAGAAATCATGCTTAGGTTTATATTTCCCATTTTTTGCGCAATAGAACTCATGTTTAGGACCAATATGTGCAAAATCATGCATTTGATACCATGTACCTAGGTCTCATGCATACTGTTTCCAGCATCTTTGACATTACTGTTATATCACCTAGAAATCCTATTCTAGGATACATATATTAATAATTTGTACTTCATGCAATTCTGTATCATAATGCCATAACCATGCCTCATAAACACTCAGAAATCTTGTCTCTAAGATAACACTAAGTGAATTGTCACGCTTGCATCTTCTGAAACCATGATTAATACTGGACTGCTGTGCATTTAGATAACCTGTTCTTTAGGAATTCTGCATATAAATCATCCTGCCTTACCTGTGCATTAGATATCATGTTATAGGGTCCTAATCGCTCAACTACACTTAGTCTAATTACTAATGCATATAAAAAGGTATAAACAACCTCACCTAGTCTCTCTAAAACAACTGGTAATACGTGTGTGCCCTGAACAACCTAGAACAACATGTTTAGGTAATAATCCGCAACAATTTCTCTAATAATTTTGATACATTGTTCCCGCTTAGGAAAGCCTTAGGGATTAAATTATTAAAACTGGAAGTATGTCTCTCTCTTGTGTGTGTTGCTTAATGCTAACTGGTTCTTTCAATCAGTAGGCAAACTGATTAGGGATTTCAAGTAATAACAAAACTACATGTCTGTTTATCCTCTGAATTCACCTAGACACCATGTCTTAGGATCTTAATTAACAATACTACCCTTATATGTGTTTGAGTCGTGCTAATTATATGTATTATTTGTGGAGGTAAATCTGAGCCTCTTAGATGCTCCTATGTGTTTCCCACTAACTGCAGTCCTACATGTTCTTTGCTTGTCGCCTTAGAATTTTACCCCTTTAAACCTGAGGGTCTACCTAGTACCTACCCTTTTAGGATAGTAGTCCTAACCTCCTCTGGGACTGATAGGAAGGGACGAGTAATAGAACGCAATAGAGCTCGTGACCAACACGCGCTTTAAACACCTTCATGGGGTGGGAAAGGGTAGAATATGGATATGATGACCGATGCGCTAATACCACGTGTAGCCCCTCTTCGAGGAGTGTCATACCGGGTATTGCATTGATGTGATCTATATTGTTATAAACCTAGGATATCCCTTGCTTTAAATATTAGATTATAACTCTTTTCAAAATTTAGCCATTCTATAATCATTTTCAAACACATGCATGCTTTAAATCCCCTCTTACTTGAGCCTTTATTTGTTATTTGTTAAATTGTACAAATTCACAAAAACCATTTGGCCGGGAACCACACTTGTGGATCCTGAGGGGTGCCTAACACCTTCCCCTTGGGATAATTTCAAGCCCTTACCTATCTTTGGTTAGCAACGTTGTGTAGACACTCAAGTATCTCTCGACATTGGTGGTGATGGCCTCATTGGGGTCAGGGACCATGACAATTTTGTTGGCCCGATCTCAATCTATCTGGACTGTTGGGAGGATCTCTTTAGTAATCAAACAGATGTATCTCGAGAAATCTTCGCATCGACCCGGTACGGAAGAATTGTTTTCAACCCTAAAGTCATTATTTACTGAGCATCCTCTGGGGATGAACATTATCAAAGGGGGTTCCTGTACTGGTTCATCGACAGCAGTACGCGAAATAGTTTCTTCGGCCTTAGTAGCCGGTCGCAAAGTAGAAAATATTTCTTTTTGGGGAACAGTTTTTGAGGTCTTTGACATTTCTTTAAAGAGTGGAGGAGAAATAGAGGAAGATAGGAAGTTGAAGGAGTGCACTTGATGGTTTGGGATGAAGACGAACAAAAGTTCTTACAAAAATCTCAAAAAACCAGGATATAAGTGCCAAAAGTATTGAGATTTCTAAGGTACGAGGGTAGAAGGTTTGCATGTAAAGTTAGAATGAATAAAGGAAAGAGGTATTTATATTTTTTCAACGACGGTTCACATCAAGAGTGACCGACCGGAAACTGACAAGCATTTAATTCCGTTAAGACTTGACTGACGAGACGTTTCGTTTATTTGATCATTTTTGTTGCGGGGTCTTGTAGTAAGAATCGGAAGCTCATGTCGTTTCTCGTCGTTTACTCTCCGAAAAATGAGGGGACTATTTGTATATGGTAGAAATCGAGCTCGCCTACGGCACGGTAGGTTCAACTCCGAACATGACAATAAAGGACTAATGATCAACCCCAAGTCCCACGCATATCAAGGCCGTGCAACCGGAATCTATCCTATCCCCGAATGAGCTCGAAGCAATATTGTTACATAGCCAACAGAAGACCGAAATATCCGTGACCGGTCGGATATTACGACGGGAATCTCGACACGTACCAATACGGAACCAGCTCGGCAAATCAAGAGATTTTTACCTTTTATAGAATTGTACCTAAAATAGGACTCCTCTACTATATAAAGAGGGTCTGATAATTCATTTAAGGCATTGTAACACGCATTCCGAAGCAATACACTATATTTCTGTTTAAGCTCTTATTCAACTGTGTCTTGATATCGATCGAAGTGCATCCAATTCGAGGGTGGCTAACCTCCCAAGACTGTAACTGTTCAGTTCGTGTTATTTGAATGCACTTTATCACTATTTATTTCAATTGAAGCTTAATATAATTGAGTGATTTTTGAATAATGAACTCTCCAAATATAATTACGCCATTAATTTAGGTTAACATAATTACTAGTTGGGGTGTTTATGGTTCGGTTTGGATCGGTTTTTCCCTAAAAAGAAACAAAATCAAGTAAGTCGGTTTTTCAAATATTAGAACCAAACCAAACCAATTAAGTCGATTTTTTCTCGATTCGGTTTATGTCGCTTTTTCGGTTTTTTTGGTTATTTGTCGGTTTTTTCTTAAATATAAGACATACACTACTAATCACGTATTCCGGCGATCATATTTTCAACGTGACACTATCAAATCAATTGCCCTTTGAGAAATCTATTATTTACTAAAATATATTGATGATAATTGAATCAAATAGTGATGAATAATTTAAGGATTCAATTAAAAATATTTTTTTAATACATGAAATGGATTCTTACACTTAACAAAAGAAAACTACCAATCAAACTAGAATATAAAGGTAAAGAATTGTACTAAAAGTGCAAACAATTAACATTCACCATAAATTTTTTGAAACTTTGTATAAAAATACACACACACACACACACACACACATATATATATATATATATATATATATATATATATATATATATATATATATGTGTGTGTGTGTGTGTGTGTGTGTGTGTAATAATAAATTTGAATAGCTACCTATAGTCGGTTTGGTTCGGTTATTTTTTTATTAAAACCAAAACCAAACCAAATTTGATCGGTTTCTAAACTTCAAAACCAAAACCAAACCGAACCAAAAAGTATCGGTTTGATTTGGTTTTCGGTTTGGTTCGATTTTTCGGGTTTTTATGAACACCCTTAACTAGGACATTATTTATACTGAGCTCCAATTTATTTGATGTGACACTATTTTTATATTAGTTCGTACAAAAATAATGATATATTTTGATATTTAAGAATAACTTAACTACAAATATATTTTACTCTTGATAAATATAATATGCTTTTATAGCTTAGAAATCTTAGTTTCACAAATCAAATTCCAAAAGTATGTTTAGATAGGTTCACTTTTGTAATAACACTTTCAAAATTTCCTCTTACTGCTTTCAATAACATATGCATCTTTATTCAAAATAAAAATAAAAATCCAAAAGTATTTGTTTTTTGCTTAAACTCTGTAGTCTAGCTAGTCAACATCTTCTATAACTAATACTACGTATGTACTATTTTCAGAATTTTCAACAATGTTCTAAATACACTTGACTTAGGATCTCATTATATTCCATCATAATATATTCTAGACGTGCCTGACCAGTCGTACGTAAAGAAAACTTTTCCAAAAGCAAGGGGTTTTTGCCGGTGTAAAAGGCAATTTGGTGTACGAAGTATTTCGTACTCACGCAGGATCCGAGGAAGAGTCACATCTCAAGAAATATAATAGACAATCTAGCTTGATACAAGTATCAGTACCGATTAATTCTACTGCTCAAATTTATAACCTATTTAGGTCACACGGAGATAACATTATCCTTTTCTCCAAAGTTCTCCTTGGGGTTTTTGCTAGGGTGACTTACGTAAAACGTTATTCAAAGATCTCTAAATTGGATAAAGAAGTCCAAAATGGAGTGCTTTGAATGTGGAAATTGTTTAAGTGGACCTGTTGACTGAAATTCAAAATCTCACTTCATTTTTCCTACAAATACCATCTAAAATTTCATTATACCAACACAGCTCAATATAATAACTTTCTCAACTGAGAAAATTTATTATCCTTTAGCTCAAATTAACCTTCTCATTTATTTTAGGCAAAAAAATATTAATGGGTATTACCACATATACACAAGATATTGCAACTGTAGTTGCTCCTGATAGGGTTTTCAAGGCTTTGGTTCTTGATGCAGAAAACATTGTACCAAAATTAATGCCAAAAGCTGTGAAAAACATTGAGATTTTTGAAGGTGAAGGTGGTGCTCAAAGTATCAAGAAGATGAACTTTGTTGAAGGTTACTTTTCTGCTTATAATTAGCTTTTAGGTTTACTAATTCATTTCAAATCGGGAATCTTGATTTTCATTGTGGTTCTTTAAGCTAAAAGTTGATGTTTAAACTTTTTTCCAAAAAATCGATCTCCCTCAATGCCTTCTGACTCTGAGCCTGCCGCACAAGCTGCCTAATGCGGTTTACATCCCTTGTGTGGTTTATATGCTATTACACAGTGGGGGTTTATTCAGTGCGCATAGAGTACCCACCCGAAGAGTAGAGACTGCAGAGACCGCGTGTTTTCTTGGGGTCCAAAAAATTTCAAAAAAAGATTTTACCTTGAAAGGTTAAAGTGGTTCTATTATTATAGGTTGTGTGAACTGTCGGACAAATGAACAACTCATTTATATGCTTTGTTAGTGCAATGATCAACTTTTTATTTAATTATCTAGCTATAAAAAATAAAAAAGAGGTAACCTGGAATACATCTCGGGTTCATGCGAGGTTCGGAGAAGGTGATGTACCTAGCTATAATATCATATAATCGATGAAAAAAGTGAGAATTTTTTCCCTACAAGAAATGAGATTTTCCATCAGGGGCGGAGGCAGAGTATCGGATACGGGTTCGGTCGAACCCAGTAACTTTTGCTCAAACCATGTATTTGTCTTAAAAAATTCATTGAATATGTAAAACTTATTAATTTAGAACCCAGTGATTTGAAAGGATTACAATCTCGAACCATAAGTTTCAAATCTTGGCTCCGTCACTGTTTTCCATGGCAACTTTACGTGACAATCCCTTTACCGCGAATAGTCTTTTTTGACAACTTTTCCACCTCTTATGGCCACTAATTTCCTTGCATGCATTTCGTTTCTTCTTGTGTTTCTTTAATTTCATAAAATTTTATATCATTAAAAGCACAAAAGTAAGCTAGGAAAGCTGAAAAAATAAGTCAATTATTATATGAAAAAATAATAATAAACGACTTAATTATAGTACTGTAAATAGGAATATCAAGAAAATAATCTTCTAATGGCATGCAGGATATCCGATAAAGTACTTGAAACACAAGATCCATGTTGTTGACGACAAGAACATGGTAATCAAGTATTCATTAATCGAAGGAGAAGTTCTAGGAGAAAATCTGGAATACATTTCGTACGTTGTTAGTTTTGAGGGATCTGAAAATGGTGGCTGTATTTGCAAGACAATAAGCAATTACCACACTAAAGATGATTTTGTAGTAAAAGAAGAAGAGATCAAAGAAGGTGAAGAGAAAGCTGTGGAACTTTTCAAGGCTGTTGAAGCTTATCTCCTTGCTAATCCTTCTTCCTATACTTAATATATAGTTTTATCAACCCTTCAAAAGTCCTAATTTTAATTAATTATTTTTGGCATTTTGGCTTGAAGTTGTCTATTTTATGCTGTGTTCACTTGACATATTATTATGAGATTTTACACAAATAGTCAGGCGGATGATTATTTTTCTTAGCTGTTATACATTGATCATATACGGTTACACATTTATTATACATGGATTAGACATATTTTATATATTCGCCAAACACTTTTAGTTACGCATTGTACGAGCGGCTATTTAGTTTAATTCTTCTATTATATTTATATTATTAACAAGTATGATATGAAAATATATATTTTGGAATATTCAGTCATGTTCTAGACTCGGATCTTAGTGATAAGTTCATTGATACAAACGAAATATAATACTCTCTCTGTTTCAATTTATGTGAACTAATTTGACTGGGCACGGAGTTTAAGAAACAAGAAAAAACTTTTGAACTTATGGTGCAAATGAAGCACATATATTTTGTGTGACTATAAACCATTGTATAAAGATAAATTACTTTTAAATATGAAAAGGGATATTTTTTTGGACACGAAAGGAGTAGTAGAAATAAGAAAATTCAAACTTACGTTAAGTAATAATTCTAGTGAGGATGACATGAAGACAACTTTGAATAATGGAATAGCAACTTAGGATTGATGTTTTACTTATCAAGTGCTTGTACTAAAACCAAAACTAGTTTAATTGATGATGTGATATAAATTTCGGAAAGGGATATTTACATCTGCAGTACCCACACCTCAAAGAAAATTTTAGAGAAAGATAGAAGACGGAGGAAAAAGTTGAAACGACATCACGTACGTGTGAGTTTTTTCTTCCACCTATACGATAATTGGGTTTGGAGGGCGTTGTCTACACGGACGATGCATTTTCGAACCACCTCAATGTTCACTCGGTCTGAATCTGTCGTGCGGGGTTTGCCTAGTGCGGTTTACATTTCTGGTGTGATTTGCAGGCTATTACAACGTAGGGAATTTTCCCAGTACAAACAAAGTGCTCACCACAGAGTACTTACCCCAAGAGCGGAGGCTACGGCGGAGACTATAGCGACTGCATATTTTCCTGGGGTTCCAAAAAATAAATCTTATGTAACGAAACAAAAAATAGAGAAAAGTCCACTGATTCAGGCGACATATACTTGTAGGGAATAATTATGAGTGTTATAATAATGTCAAGACAAATGCAAATTATTAGATGAATAAAAGAATTCAAATGAAAGACTTTGCACAGGAGAGGGGAAACTGTGGTCTATTAAAAGTTGGTTGACTAAGAGTGAGTTTAGTCGACTAGGTTTCATACAACAAACAAATAAGATAGATATGAACCAAGCAAATTGAAAGCTGAACAAGACACAATGATTTTTATACTAGAGAGACTTTGAAGACAAAGTTTGTAGTTGCGTAAATCTTCTTCTTGAATTGGCAGTCTTCTTATGGGAGAGTTTGAGAGCCGTTGCAGATTGATTTGGTTGAGGCACAGAATTCTCTAAGAGATTGATCCAAGGGGTGCCTGTCGAATCCTGCACTTGAGATGTGCTGGATTCATTCATGCCCTTCCTTATCTTGTCCTCATTTTATGGAGTGATTTGAGGCTTTGATTTGGATGGTCAATCTTCAATATCGTCTGATAGGAGATGCCTGATATTCTCGATCTTGATATATTTCATTGTTGGATAGTCTTGATATCCCTTGATTGATACTGAGATGGCAAGACTGATTTGGTTTCCTTTTTGATGGCTTCTTGTCCTTTGATCTAGCATCGTCTCCTTTGATTTAGCATCATCAACTTTTTGTCCTTCCTTACCAGCTCTTTTAATAGCTTCTTTCCTTTTGTTGGTGCCTTGATTCCTGCAATTAAACAGATAGGATTTAACTTTGACAATTGTTTTCACTGAAACTTAGATTTAACAGACTTCCGGTTAAATATTTGTTGGGATTAAAGTTTAGTGAATGAAAAATGGAGGGAAGAGATGAGAAGGGAAAGTGAACTCTCTTATTGTTGATACCCAATTTTTCTTAAAAATATTTTAAATTACATATATACCTTCAAAATTATGCATTAATAGCAATTGATATTTTTCACAATCTTCCTATATTTTTTATTAGTTTATTCAACATTTTATTTCTAATAAATGATTACAAAATTGCATCACAAATAGTTTCAAAATATTTTCTTGATTTAATTTATTAGTTTTGGTCTTATTAAGGCCAAATTGTTTCATAATTAGCCAAATTGGCACCTTCTGGCTATGATTGCAATAACTTTATAATTATAGCCCAATCGTATAATTTTGTACTATTTCGTTTACCAGGAATTAACCATTTATATTTTTTAATATTAAATAAATATTTTAAACTATTATCTATGCATGAAATTCATTTTTTACAATTATTAGCTATTTTATACATTATTTTTATTAATTTAATTGGGTATTTAACAAATGGCCTAACTTATTTCAATTTTAGCCTAATTAAAACCTGACCCAACCCCAATTAAATTAGCCCAAATACCCCAGGCCCAATACAGTATCCTACCCGACCCAATCATCATTTTTATCTGGACTGTTGATTAATTTTAATCAACAGACCAGATTGGCCTTACCTTAATTAAACCCTAAAGACTACCCCCATTCCCCTCTCATTTGCTCTCTTTTCACTCCACCATTACTTCTCTCTCATCTTATTTAAGTTCCCTCTGCTAAACCTAGTTCTCTCACCAGACGTTGACTCGCCGATAACTATGGTGATTCCACCACCACCTCTAGCTTCCACGGCTCCCTCACACGCCGGATTATTGATACCCTAGAGACCTCAAGAGAACAAGAAGAGGTTCAACTCACCCCATGACCTTTCCTGCCGTTCTTAGGCCATTCTGGGCCATCCGAGTAAAATCCTTCCATCTCCGGTCAGAACTTGTGGTTTCTAAACCGATTCTCTCTCTCTTTGGGTTCTCTCTCTGAAACCCTAATTTTAACTCTTGATTTCTTAGATATGCAACAAGATATGAGTCTATTCGAGTTATCTTTACTGTTTTCTTAAAGATTTTTTCTAAAATGACTCTTCGTCTTCAAACTAGAGTTTCTTGACCCCTTTTCAAAAATGGCTTTTCCTTCTGATTTTAGTATTTTTTCCCTATGATTTTCACTATGTTTAAACGTTTATTTAAGTTTTCTCTTTTTATCTGAGTTATTATGTTGAAAACCCTAAGTTTCTTGGTTTCAATCCTTGATTCTAAGTCTGTCTTTGATAATATGTTTGCTTAATTTGTATATGTGCTTGTTTCTCATGAGCTTTATGAGTTTATATGATTTTATCCTATTTTGTTCATCAGTGTTTCTGATTTTTTTCTTCTTTCGCCTATATCATGTTTATTCTGTTAATTCGTACTATGCTCTATGTGAATCCCTAATTTTGTGTGATTTTACCCTATTTGGCTTATTAGGGTTTCTGATTTTGCCTATTATGTGTTTATTCCGCTTGTTCTCATAAATTTGTGTTAATTTCTCCTAAATCAGTACTATTTTCTACTTTTTGAATCTTTGAATCTTTGTGATTGATCTTTCACTGATCTCTTGTGATATCCTCTACTGATTTTAACCTTTAAGATATTTTCTTACCTTATTCTATGGTCGACCATGCTATCAAATTGATTCTTAAGCATTTTCCTTAATTAGAATCTGCTGAACCTAGCCTCTATTACATGTTGTATACTTGTACTATGCTGAGAATATTTCCTTATTTGTTCTATTCAACCTTATACGATTTTTCTTCCTTATTTTGTCACCTGTCTATTACCGTTTGAATTTAACTCCCTAATTAAAAGGAGTACTTACACTAATTGATACCTAGTTCCATAAGTACTGCATAACTTTGATTTTTACCTTATTTGCTACCTGTTTTCGAACTATATATACATTGCTCTTTCATTAACACAAGGGACAACACTTTGGTTCAAAATCTCTCTCTCTCTCTCTCACACTCAAACTTTCTGCTCTCTTTCTGTGTTACCTACTATTATTCTGAGTTAGTCGGCTGCAAGCCAAGGCTAACTATCGTTCTCTCCTTCTTCTCACTTTGTGTTTACTGTCTCTCTACTGGTATTTCTTGATTTTAATTCAAGTTCCAAAAACAATATATTTCTTTTACTACTTCAATTCATCCTGTTTTTAGTATGTTTCTATCTATGGTTTTGCTGGGAAACCTGTAGTTGATATGTTTACATCATTAGCATGTTATGTACTTCCCTTCCTTAGGATCAATATGAACATGTTACCTCCCTATGTAGCATGTTATGTACTTCCCTTCCTTAGGATCAATATGAACATGTTACCTCCCTATGTAGTATTTCTCCATGTGATCTTGCTCTATCTGGTTTCTGGTATGAACCTCCTTTGTAAAGCAGCCTGTATTCCTAAACTTGTGTGATTCTGTGTTGATTTTAAACTATGTTGATCTTATACTCTATTGAACCCCCTAATTATTTTTGATTTTGTGACTATGTCTAAATAGCATTCATTAACCTACCTGCACTAAGTGCAAAAGACCTCTGCTTGCTATGTGTTTACCATTATGTGCTCTACCTGTCCCCAATCCACCATTACCCCTGTGTGAAGGTTTGTGGCTGCTGAAACTGTCTTGTTTCTTTGTTCTATGTGTGATACTGAACCTGCTTTGGTTCTGAGGTTGGTCTGTTATTTGTTAATTACCCTACTCTTTTCAAAACTGCCTTAGTGAATAACTCCCTCTGTTTTTTTTACAAAACAATTTCAAACAAGTCTCTTTTCAAACTGCTTTCCTACTAAAACCTTTTCAAAACTAGGTCAAGCACTCTCACTCTATTCTTAGGCCTTTAAGTTCTGCCCCTCTAATGTGTGACTGCTTAGGGATCCCTATGAACTCTGATGCATTAGAGATGGCTTTTCCACACTGCACTTACTCAATTATGGTTGTGAAATCTGGGTGTGAGCACTGCCCGGGATCCCTTGAGGTCCTTAGGGAACTCTAACACACCCGGATATTGAGAAAGGCTATAAAACAATCTGAGCAGTTGAGGTTCTGGAAATCTGGGCCTATTTGCAGGCTCCCTATAATGTAACTTCTTATTTTTCTTTATCTATTGATGTAATTCATTCGGTTGAGGCTTACACTGTTGATATTATAATTCTAATGCGAGATTGGCTATAGCTGAGACCCTTGTCGGGCATCATTGAGTTGTAATTGATTTTTGCTACTTGCTGGGATAATAGCGTTGTATTGATTAATTCCATGCACCTGAGAATATTTAAATGTTGACTTCCATATTATTGTTGCTTCTGAGTGATATTATTTATGCACGAGGGGACATTCCGTGCCTAGTGATTATGAGGTTATGCACGAGGGGATATTCCGTGCCGAGTGTTATTATTTATGCACGAGGGGACATTCCGTGCTGAGTGATATTATTTATGCACGAGGGGACATTCCGTGCCGAGTGACTGTGAGGCTATGCATGAGGGGACATGCCGTGCCTTTTCTGTTCATTATATGTTTGAGAAGTTTAAATTCCGCCTTGTATTTACGTTTCATTTATAACCCTGTTCTGCTGTGCTAGCATATTGTTACCCCTATCTCCCCAGCATGTTCTCCCCGTATCTATTTTGCTTTCCTATTTCTGTTGCCATTTTTCCTGCTATTATATGACTTGCACAGGTACATATGTGGTGCCGGTCCTAGCCTCGTCACTACTTCGCCTAGGTTAGGCTTGACACTTACTCAGTACATGGGGTCGGTTGTACTGATGCTACACCTGCACTTCTTTAAGATGTGCAGATTACGCAGCCGAACCCGGTGATCACTGACGATCAGAGCACCCTATCAGTCGCAGGAGACATCGATGTGGACCCGCAGACGTTCGTGGGCCTTGACGTCACCTCCTACTTTCCACTTTCAGCTCTGTCTTATTTTGTATCTCAAAGACAACCTTATGTATTTATTTCAGACCTCTTGTTGTAGTAATCTCTTAGAATAGTCCGTGAAGTATGTGACACCAGTTCTGGGACATTATGTATATGGGTCGTATTTCGAAATGCTATGTCTTATTTTGGTTATTTGTTAAATTCCATATGGTGGGCCGTCGATGCCCTAGTTAAATTGCTCGTTTTTGTCGTAGTTGATTTATATTCAGTTAAACGTTTGCTTGTCTAGCGAGTTCACCGTTAGACGCAGTCATGGCCCGAAGGTGGGATTTCGGGTCGTGACACTTTGTTCTTGAGTTGTATAACAAATATCACACGTTCCATATGGTGTTGATTCTAAAGTACAAATGTTGCAAGGAAACAGGAAAGATGATGATACCATAGAGAGTTTATGAAACTTTCATAAGTACTATTGTCCATGTCGATGGTCGAATAGACTTATACAAGACTTAAATTTTAACCAAGGAAATTCATCAACCTGATTTCGGAGATAAAAAATCCGTGTGGGAATAAGACACAGACATCTTATGGACTTATGTATGATGGGTTAAAGTTAGCCTATGAGAATGAAAAGGTTGTTAGGGATGTTGTAAATATTCATTGGAAGGTATACATCTTATAATTTCCAATAATTGACGACTCTTTACTCAATAATTTGGAAGACCAAACACCACAAACCAGTGATTAATAAAGCGCTCGCTTGCTCTTCTCTTCTTCATCAACTTCTGATTTCTGAAATAATGTCAAAGCATCAACTAGGGTTGTTCTTCTTGTTCAACAGTACAGGTATGTTGTGCTTCTGCACTTCTTATTTTTAGTCTTCTTCTTTTTCTTTTTCTTTTGCACTTTTGATTTTCAGTATTCTTTTTCTTAATTTTCTTTTTCTTTTTCTTTCTAAACGTCCAAAAAGTGGCGAAATGCTAGCGAATTTTTTTTTACCTTCTTTCTCAGAAAATTTCTTCCCACTTTTTCCATTTTCTGCCCAAAAATTCTGCCCAATTTGTCCCTAGTTGATGAAGAAGATGACGAGCCATATAATAATGATACTGGAATACAAGAATCTAACAATCTTGTAGAAGAATAGGATGCTCATTCTTTGAAAAGTATAATAACTTAATCATAACTTTCCTATTCATTTTGTAAGAGATGATTTTTAAGAAGTTAACTTTTAAAGATCTTAAATTGCTTTACTTGCTTCATTGTATGTGACTTTCTGAGTTCCACCCTTAAAAGCAGTGGTCAATGTCAAATTACTATGCTTTTGGTTTATTTGGTTAGTTTTGCCGATTTACTTTTATCGTATAGGATATCTATGGATTATGGTGATAAAAGTTGGATGAATCTCCTGAGATGGACGGATGAGTATATACGTGGAGTGAATGATTTTCTTGATAAGGCATTTGAACGAGCCGCCCAAGGAAATGAAATATTATGCCCTTGCAAAAAGTGCATGAATCGCTATTGGTATTATAGAAATGTGGTGGAGGATCATTTGGTTGTTCATGGATTTTTTGATGGTTATACCAAGTGGGTTTTCCACAGGGAAGGATTTTCTTCGAGAAATACACCTCATCCAAGCAATGATGATGAAGGTTCTACCACGCGTGACGATATTGATGGACTACTTCATGATACTTTTAGAAATATAGAGGGTCAGGCAGGGGATGAAGAAGGAATTGGGGAAAGACTATCTGAAGATGCAAATAAGTTTTTCAAATTGCTGGAGGAAGGAAAACAAGAGTTATATCCGGGGTGTGAAAATTTCAGTAAACTGAGTTTCACTATTCGATTGTACTTGCTTAAATCCTTGCATGAGTTGAGTAATGTGGCTTTCTCTTATTTGTTAGAGTTGATAAAAGAGGCATTTTCCTTTGCTCGGGTACCAGAATCTTTCAACAAGGCTAAAAGCATGATAAAAGATTTGGGTCTTAATTATGAAAAAATACATGCATGCCCTAATGATTGCATGTTATTTTGGAATGAAAATGTGAATGTTGATAATTGCTCTATTTTTCGTTCTTCAAGATGGAAGAGTGCCAGTCCTTTGACTAAAGCAAGCTCTAAAATCCCTGTAAAGATTTTAAGGTACTTTCCTTTAAAGCCTATGCTTCAGAGGATATTCATGTGTCCTGAAACGGCTGCTGCAATGAGATGGCATGCTAATGAATGACCCAATGATGGGAATATAAGACATCCTGCTGATGGGGAAGCTTGGAAGGCTTTTGATTCTTTGCACCCAGACTTCTCTAGAGATCCTCGGAATGTTAGAATGGGTCTTTCAAGTGATTCTTTCAACCCGTTTCGGGCCATGAGCATTTCTCATAGCACGTGGCCTGTTATGTTAGTGAACTATAATTTATAACCATGGATTTGCATGAAGCCAGATTATCTAATGTTGTCTATGATCATTCCAGGTCCATCATCTCCAAAAAATGATATAGATGTGTACCTGCGCCCATTAGTTGAAGAATTGAAGGAACTATGGGAAACATGGATAAACACATTTGATGCTGAAACCAACCAAACTTTCCGAATGCGTGTTGCCTTAATGTGGACAGTTAGTGACTTTCCAGCATTATCAATGCTTTCAGGATGGAGCACTAAGGGAATATTGGCATGCCCCACTTGCAATTATGACACATGTTCTCAATATCTCAAACATAGTCATAAGATGTGTTACTTGAGCCAACGAAGATTTTTGCCTCATGATCATCCATTCCGACGAGATAAGAAGTCTTTTGATGGTAAGGAGGAGCATAGACCTGCACCTGTTCCATTATCGGGTGAAGAAGTGTTTGAAGAGCTGCTTGAATTCAACAATATCTTTGGAAAGAGCACTAAAAAAAGGCCTCGGAGTGATAAGGGTCCATGGAAAAAGAGATCCATCTTTTTTGAATTGCCATATTGGGTGCATAACAAATTGAGGCACAATCTTGATGTGGTGCACATTGAGAAAAACATATGTGATAGTTTTCTTGGGACTTTATTAGAAATAGATGGAAAATCAAAGGATCATGAAAAATCTCGCTATGACTTACAAGAAATGGGGATACGAAAGGAGATACAACCAAGAATAAATAATGATGGAACTATAAGTTTGGCTAAATCTTGTTTCTACATGAAACCAAAAGAGAAAAGTTTATTTTGTACTGTCATGAAAAATGCAAAATTACCAAAATGGTGTGCTTCGAATATTTCAGAACGCGTGCATGTGAAGGAGATGCAAATATTAGGGTACAAGAGTCATGACGCTCATTTTATAATGCATTACTTGCTCCAGGTTGCTGTTAGAAAAGTGTTGCCCAAGAATGTTTCATTGTCCTTGATTAGGTTGGGAAATTTCTTTAGATCTATATGTAGTAAGGTCATAAGGCGAAGAGATCTTGAAACATTGCAGTATGAAATTGTTGAAATAACATGTGATCTTGAAAAGATTTTGCATCCAACATATTTTGACATAATGCCACATTTGTCTATTCATTTGGTGGATGAAATTAAGCTAGGGGGTCCGACTCATCTCCGTTGGATGTAACCCATTGAGAGGAACCTATGTAGGTACAAGGCGTTTGTACGTAATCGATCTAGTCCAGAAGCGTCAATAGCAGAGGGGTTTTTGGCCGATGAGTGCTTGACTTTTTGTTCGAGATATCTGCATGATAGCGTGAAGACAAAATTTAGTAGGTACCAAACTGTGAACGATGAGTTCTCTCTAAATTTTTTACCTATATTCCCTAATATAGGCCATCCAATTGGAAGTAAGAAAAACAATAATTTTTGTCATGACCCAAAAGTCCCACCTTCGGGCCATGACTGCGTCTAACGGTGAACTCGCTAGACAAGCCAACGTTTTAACTAAATATAACTCAAAAATGACAGAAACGAGCAAATTAACTAGGACAACGATGACCCACAATGCGAAGTCTGACAAATAACCAAAACATAGCATAGTAGTTTCGAAATACAACCCATATACATAATATCCCAGAACTGGTGTCACATACTCAACGGACCATCTAGGAGATTACTACAAATAAAAGGGTATGAAATAAATACATAAGGCTGTCTTCGAAATACAAAGTAAGACAGAGCTGAAAGTGGAAAGTGGAAGGTGACGTCGAGGCCCACGAACGTGTGCGAGAATACCTCAAAGTCTCCCGTGTGACTGATGAGACGCTTCGATCATCAGTGGTCACCGGGTCCGGCTGCGTAGTCTGCACAACATAAATATGTGCAGGTGTAGCATCAGTACAACCGACCCCATGTACTGAGTAAGTGTCGAGCCTAACCTCGGCGAAGTAGTGACGAGGCTAGGACCAACACAACATATATACCTGTGAAATTTTATATAATAACAGGAAAAATGGCAACATAAATAAGCAAGTAAAACAGATACGGGGAGAGCATGCTGGGGAAAATAGGGGTAACAATACGCTAGCATGGCAGAAACAGGATAATAAATGAAATGTAAAGGTAAAGGCAGAAATTTAACTTCTCAGACATGTAATGAACAGAAAAGGCACGGCATGTCCCCTCGTGCATAACCTCACAGTCACCCGGCACAGAATGTCCCCTCGTGCATATATAGTAACACTCAGCACGGAATGTCCCCTCGTGCATAGCCTCACAATCACTCGGCACAGAATGTCCCCTCGTGCATAACCTCACAATCACTCGGCACAGAATGTCCCCTCGTGCATAGCCTCACAATCACTCGGCACGGAATGTCCCCTCATGCATATATAATAAAAAAACAAAGCAACAATAGTGTGAAAGTCAACATTACAAATTCTCAAGTGCATAGAAGTAATCAATACAATTCTATTATCCCAGCAAGGAGCAAACATCAATTACAACTCAACAATGCCCGACAAGGGTCTCAGCTATAGCCAATCTCGCATCAGAAATATAATTTCCACAGTGTAAGCATCAACTGAAATAAGTTACTCAATAACTCTCCACATCACGAAGCCACATCAAAGTATAAATTTTACAATTCACCAATCACTCACGGGGCATAAAATATTAAGAACATAGTAATTTCATCCCAAATGACCTACGGGCATTCTAGACCGCAACGCATAAGCACTCGTCACCACGCCTATACGTTGGACATGAGTTAAACATAGAAAGTAAGACTCTATACCTACTCCCTCAAGCTGAGGTTAAGCCAAACACTTATCTCGGCTCCGAAAATGCCAGTCAAGCCTCGATCACAGCCTTTCCTCTCGAGTTCGACTCCAAATCGGGAATATCTAGGCACAATGGATTCATTAACCTCAATAAGTTCTCAATAACCAATTCCCAAGCCAAATTATACATTTCCTACATTTCTTCCAAGAACACTAAAATTCGACCTCGGGCCCACACGTCCGGATTTCCGAAAATTCATGAAGGAACTAATTACCCGGAGCCTAAGGATCGAAGTTATGTAATTTATTCAAGAATTCATGGCCTAACATAGTAAAATACCAAAATCCCGAAGAACCCTAAAGTTTACTACCTAATTCTATGATTTTTAGATGTTTTATTAGTGAATTAAACTAGGAATTAGTGTTTCGAAACCAAATAAACTATAAGCTTTACTTACCTCAATTACAGGGGTGGAAGGTCCTTTGAGAAGCGCTCTAATTTTCTTGACAAGGAAGATGAAAATGGTGAAATGAAGCTAATTCCCGTATTAAATAACACTGCCCGGTGATTTCTCAATGCAATCGCATGAAACGGACTGCGATCGCGAAGGTGTGGATCCCAGACCTCTGCGATCGCGAAGAGGAGGCTGCGATCGCGGTGAACGATCACAAGCCCAGCAAAGTCCTTCTCCGCGATCACAACCCACCTTCTGCGATTGCAGAGAAGGAAACCAGATGGCAGATTTTCTGTTTTTTCCAACTTAGCTCCCGGGGGTCCGAAACGGCGCCAAAATTTGATACGCTCAAATTACACTTTTAAAATAGTGTAAAGCGGTCGAAGTCAAATATAATAACCCAAAAAGGTTGGGGGTCGAATCCCACAGGGAATAGGTGTGAAAATATTACTATGTTAGTGTGGTTCTTAACTCTAATCGAAATTCTATTCCGTTAGTGAACAAAACGGGGGTGATTAATAGTCAACTATTTATAAGAAAGAGTAGTAACAATGGAAACTAATTTAGGTTGTAATTAATATGGGTAAATTAACCAAGGTTGTGTCCCCATTCATGGAGTGTAATGCAAGTAGGTATTAATATGATATATTTCTAATGGGAAGTTCTTGATATGCAAATGATTCTTAAGATAACTATCCTAGATTTTCCAATACTACGATAGTATTTCCTCTTTATGATTTTTCCAAATGTAAAAGAGTTGCAATAAATCCGAATCACGTCTTGCCAAATAAAACCAACTTATTCCTAAGTGATTCTATTAAACGAGGTTTAACGCCTCGAGTCTTTGGTATTTACTCTTACCACTTCTAACCCGCTTTTCCAAGCTAAGATAAAATTATGGCATAAGTTAATGTTTGCAACCATTAACAAGAAATATAAGACGAAGAGTAAACACATATCAACTACCCATTATGCATATATTCAATGGAAAATACCCAAATACATAACACCCATTTAGGGTCCACAACCTCAGTGTTTAAACTTAGCTACTCATCATAAATAAACAAAAGAAACAAGTATTTAATAACGTCATGAAGGCTTACAAACCACCACTTGCTTTCTCTAATACTTCCAAAAGGTGAAGAATATTTAATGAGAGAATGTTGTTCAAAAGCTAGACCAGGATGACCCACAACACCCAAGTAAATTCTTTTATAGTGAGCAGAAAATTCAGGTGAAAAACAGACAAAAACACCCCTGTCGGGCAATATGCGATTGCATTCCTGTCGCATAACAGGAATGCGATTCACATTTTCTCTATATTCGTCGCATATCAAAACCCTAGGTCCCAGATATTCATCACATTTGATATATGCGGTCCGCATTGGTGATATGCGATCACATTCATGCGTCGCATTTGCAGTTTGGCTTCAAGCATCAGATGGAGATGCGATCCATATGCGGTTCGCATTTGGGATATGCGGTCGCATATTTGACCGCATTTCACTCCTTAAGTTTGACTCAACTTTCTGTTGCGGTATGCGACCCCTAGGCTTGAAATGCGATTCGCATGTTGCATATGCGATCGCATTTGACCATTTTCCTTCTTTTTTTTCTCCTTCGACTCTCTTTTGCATGGTCTTGAGTGTTTACACCTTGTGTACTGCAAAATACCAAAATTCTATGATTAATAAGAGTAAATGCTCTTGAAACGAGCCATAGTTTAAGCAATATGGTATTAAATGTGCTGAAATTCTCCGACACATCAACACCCCCAACTTAAGCTCTTGCTTGTCCTCAAGCAACTAAATTTACTCCATCTTATCCTAGATTCTAACTACAAGATCAGAAATAATTTGTGACCACGAGCAGTGTTAGGTGTCAGTACTACAAGCATGTATTTCATCCAATCCTCGACAGTCACCATTATCTACAGGAAATTTAATCAACTTATGAACCTTGAGCCTCACGCGTCTTGACAAGATGTTACCCTCAGCTGAGTGTGCTTATACCCTCTCTCGAAAACTCACTTAANCATGTCATGCCATAGGCTTGCCCTTATTTTAATTCGACGCCATTTTAAGACCATTCGGTTGGAGATCCCATCAGGACATTTTGGGTTGTAATGCAGGCTTAGGTATGGTTGGGACATTATTTGGGCGTGGGTGACTACACCCTCCTTGAAGACTGCTCACAACTTCTTTTTGCGTCTATTGCTTCTTTTTAGACCTCATAACTTTAATGATGCTTAACTACCACCGTAGAACTACCTCCACAAGTTCCTTCA
>ML246162.1:0-13723 GCA_005239495.1 Nicotiana undulata | reverse complement strand
AAGGGCGTGAGTACTCCACATTCGGTACCCAGTAAGTGCCAAGCCTAACCCCAGTCAAGTAGTGACGAGGTCAGGTAGAGGCCCTACTGAGGTTTGAAAAGTAACAGATATAGAGAACAAGTAAGTAAAGCAGGTGATAATCGACAGTAATTATGAGTAAAGGCTAGAAATAAACGGTATACTCAAATGATCGGATCAACGCAATATAAATATAAATCTCTGTAAGAAAGTAAAAGTAGAATGCAATGCAATATGAGGGAAATGCTCAGGTCTATGCCCGCAATCCCTGTGTATGCAATGCAGTATGAGGGAAAGGCTCAGGTCTCTACCCGCAATCCCTGTATGCAATGCGGAATGAGGGAAAGGCTCAGGTCTATGCTCGCAATCCCTATATGCAATGCAGAATGAGGGAAAGGCTTAGGTCTATGCCTGCAATCCCTGTATTTATACGTAATATAATGTAAATCTCCAAAATAACGTAGTTTAAGGGTTTGAGGAAAAACCAGTTGGAAATCTCAAAGCAAAATCATTAAATCAGTTTTAAAGAATAGTAACGATTGGAAAATCAGTTAGAAATCAATTTAACATGATAAACCTTAAGTTGTTAGGCAGTTTAAATGATAACAGTAATAATAGAGTTGAAGAGGAAACATTAGGTAGAAAGAAATAAGGAACTTGAGTGAAAATATCCCATGCACGCGCTCGTCACCTCCCGTACACGGGGTTTTTATAGCAAAAACCAGTAAAAATGCCTAAGGGAAATTCCCCAACACAGAGTTAGGCAAGCCACTTACCTCAACTGTGTAACTCAACCGCTAATCACTCTCTTGCCATGAGTATCCAACTCCGGGTGGCCCAAATCTATTCAATTCGATGGAATAACGTAAATATAAATTCAAGAAATCGAAATAACTAATTAATTCAGAACTAATATGCGAAATTAGAAAATTGACCAAAACGCCCCTCGGCCTACGTCTCGGAATCGGGAATTTTTTTATATTTTCTGAACCCTTGTTCGCTCACGAGTCTAACCATATGAAAATCTCTCAAATCGAAGGTCAAACACCCCATCGAAACCCCAAAAATCGGTCTAGGAAGTTTCTTTCAATTTTCCCCAAAAATCACTCTAGTCCAATTTCCATTCCGGACCCGTCTTCACACAGCTCCCACTCCGGCCCAATTTCTAAGATTAAAGCTCACCTTAAAGGACTATATGTCCAAAAACAATCCAATTTTCATCACTCGGCTCTCCGACTCGTTCCATTAGCATAATAAGACCTGGAAGACACAGTTATTAGGGGATCGGGGCGCTAATTTTCAAAACGACCGGTCAGGTCGTTACATTCTCCCCCTTTTAAGAAAAGCGTTTGTCCTCGAACGAGTACAGAAATATACCTGAAGCTGTGAATAGGTGAGGGTAATGACTCTGCATATCCTGCTCGGTCTCCCAAGTTGCCTCCGGATGACCTCTCCACTGCACCTCGACTGAAGCAATATCCTTCGATCTGAGCTTTCTAACCTTCCTTTCCAAAATGGCCACAGGCTCCTCAACATGTGATAGATCCTTGTCCAACTGGACTGAGCTGAAATCTAAAACATGAGTCGGGTCACCGTGATACTTGCGGAGCATAGACACGTGGAATACCGGATGAACACCTTCTAGGTTGGGAGGCAAAGCCAACTCATAAGAAACCTCCCCAACCCGCTGCAATATCTCAAAAGGGCCAATAAACCTCAGACTCAGCTTACCCTTCTTCCCAAATATCATGACGCCTTTCATCGGCGATTCCTGAAGCAAAACCCGATCACCAGTCATGAATGATAAATCACGAACTCTCCGGTCTGCATAACTCTTCTGTCTGGACTGGGCTGTGCGAAGCCTATCCTGAATTACCTTCACCTTGTCCAAGGCATCCTGGACCAAATCTGTGCCCAACAATCGGGCCTCGCCCGGCTTGAACCATCCAACTAGATACCTGCACCGCCTACCATATAAAGCCTCAAACGACGCCATATGAATGCTGGACTGGTAGATGTTATTATAAGCAAACTCTGCAAGAAGTAAGTACTAATCCCATGATCCTCCAAAATCCATCACACAAGCATGAAGCATATCATCCAGAATCTGAATAGTGCGCTCGGACTGCCTGTCCGTCTGAGGGTGGAATGCTGTACTGAGATCAATCTGGGTACCCAACTCACTATGCAAGGCTCTCCAGAAGTGCGAGGTGAACTGAGGACCACAGTCTGAAATAATAGATACCGGCACACCATGCAACCGGACTATCTCCCTCATATAGATTTGAGCCAATCTCTCTGAAGAATATGTAGTCAATACCGGAATGAAATGAGCTGACTTTGTCAGCCGATCCACAATCACCCAAATAGCATCATACTTCCTCAGAGTCCGAGGAAGTACGACCACAAAATCCATGGTAATCCACTCCCACTTCCACTCTGGAAGTCTCATTTGCTGAAGTAATCCTCCCGGTCTCTGATGCTCACACTTGACCTGCTGACAATTGAGGCATCTGGCTACGAACTCCACTATATCCTTTTTCATCCTTCGCCACAAGTAGTGTTGTCTCAGATCCTGGTACATCTTCGGGGTGCCGGGATGAATGGAGTACCGCGAGCTATGGGCCTCCTCAAGGATTAACCTCTGCAGTCCATCTATGTTAGGCACACAAATACGGCCCTGCAGTCTCAGCACACCATCCTCATCTACGGTCATATCTCTAACACCATCCCGCTGAATTCTATCCCGAAGAGCTCAAAGGTTGGGATCATCATACTGGCACTCTCGAATGCGGTCATAAAGAGAAGATAGAGCAACCACACAAGCGAAAACCCGGTGTGGCTCAGAAAGGTCCAACCTCACGAACTAGTTGGCTAAGGACCGAACATCCAAAGCTAAGGGCCTCTCAAGTGCATGAAGATATGCCAGACTACCCAAACTCTCTTCTCGGAGACTCAGGGCATCGGCCACCATATTGGCCTTCCCCGGGTGGTATAATATAGTGATGTCATAATCCTTGAGTAGCTCCAACCACCTGCGCTGACGCAAATTGAGATCCTTCTGCCTGAATATATGCTGCAAACTCCAGTGATCCGTATATATCTCACAGGGAACCCCATATATATAATGACGCCATATCTTCAGGGCGTGAACAATCGCTGCCAACTCTAGATCATGAACCGGGTAAATTTTCTCATGTACCTTCAACTGTCTGGACGCGTAGGAAATCACCCTACCGTCCTGCATCAACACCGCTCCCAAGCCAATCCTCGAAGCATCACAATAGACTGTATAGGACCCCGAACCGGTAGGTGGACTAACACTGGCGCTGTAGTCAGGGCTGTCTTGAGCTTCTGAAAGCTCTCCTCACACTCCTCAGTCCATATAAAAGGTGCACCCTTCTGGGTCAATCTAGTCATGGGTGCTGAAATGGATGAAAATCCCTCCACGAAACGGCGATAATAACCAGCCAAACCGAGGAAACTGCGGATCTCGGTAGCTGAAGACGGCCTGGGCCAACTCTGCACTGCCTCCACCTTCTTCGGATCTACCTTGATCCCATCCGAAGATACTATATGGCCTAAGAATGCCACAGAATCAAGCCAAAATTCACACTTAGAGAATTTGGCATATAACTTCTTCTCTCTCAAGGTCTGAAGCACAGTCCTCAAGTGCTTCTCATGGTCCTCCTGGGACTGAGAATATACCAGAATGTCGTCAATGAACACAATGATGAAAGTATTAAGATGAGGCCGAAATACGTTGTGCATCAGGTGCATGAAGGCTTCTGGGGCATTGGTCAGACCGAATGACATAACAAGGAACTCGTAGTGACCATATCTAGTCCTGAAAGCAGTCTTCGGGATATCCGACTCCCGAATCTTTAACTGATGATAGCCCGAATGAAGGTCAATCTTGGAGAATCCTTGGCACCCTGTAGCTGGTCAAATAAATCATCAATGCAAGGTAACGAGTACCTATTCTTTACTGTAACCTTATTCAACCGCCTGTAGTCAATGCACATACGCATCGATCCATCCTTCTTTTTTACAAACAACACCGGAGCACCCCAAGGCGATACACTGGGCCTGATGAACCCCTTATTAAGCAATTCCTGCAACTCTTCCTTCAACTCCTTTAACTCAGGAGGAGCCATGCGATAGGGAGGAATGGAAATAGGCTGAGTGCCAGGAAATAAATCAATGCTAAAGTCAATGTCTCTATCGGGAGGCATACCCGAAAGGTCAGCTGGAAAAACACCGGGATAATCCCTCACAACTGGGACTGAATCAACTGTAGCGGTGTCGGCACTAACATCTCTCACATAGGCCAAATAAGCATCACACCCCTTTGCAACCATCCACTGAGCCTTAAGAAAAGAAATGACTCGACGAGGAGTATACTCTAGCGAACCCCTCCACTCTAACCTCGGTAATCCTGGCATAGCCAGCATCACGGTCTTGGCGTGACAATCAAGAATAGCATAGTGGGGCGACAACCAGTCCATGCCCAAAATAACATCGAAATCTACCATACTGAGTAATAATAAATCAGCCCTGGTCTCAAAACCACTGATAGAAATCAAACACGACCGATATATGCGGTCCACAACAAGAGAATCTCCCACAGGAGTAGAAACATATACGGGGGAACTCAAAGAATCCCGAGATATCCCCAAATGAGAGGCGAAATAAGATGATACATATGAATATGTGGAACCTGGATCAAATAATACCAATGCATCCCTATGACAAATGGGAACAATACATGTGATAATCGAGTCTGAAGCAATGGCCTCAGATCGAGATGGAAGGGCCTAATATCTGGCTTGACCTCCCCCTCTAGGACGACCTCGTCCTCCCCGACCTCCACCTCGAGCTGTCGGAGATGGTGGGGAAGCAGCTGGGGCTGGAAGTATGGTTGGGGGACCTGGTGGCGGACGTGGTATCTGATAAGTCTCTGGTGGTGCACCCCTCCTAACTCTAGGGCAATCCCTGATCACATGACGAGGGTCACCACATCAAAAACAACCCCTCTACGGGCGTGGCTGCTGACTCTGAACTGGCCTGCTGGACTGGCCGGTGATAGCACCTCGAGCAGGAGGCGCCTGAGATACTGATGGTGCATAATAAGGCTCCCGAGGTCTAGGAGGTGCTGGAATACCACTGGCTGCTGGAAGAGCTGAATGTACTGGGCGACTCACAAAACCCCTACCATAGCGTGCTGTTGGCGCACGAGCTCCTGAGAAATGACCCGTCTCTCGAGACCTCTTGGCCTCCCTCTCCTCTCTGTCCTGGGTTAGCATACTCTCAATCCTCCTAGCAATGCTCACAGCCTGTTGGTAAGTGATATCAGTCTCCAACTCCCTGGCCATACTGGTACGAATGCTAGGATGGAGTCCCTCAATAAAATGACGAACTCTCTCTCTGACAGTAGATACCAAAGCTGATGCATGCCGTGCCAAGTCATTGAATCGGACCGCATATTCTGACACGGTCATAGTACCCTGGCGTAGCTGCTCAAACTCCACACGCCAAGCATTCCTGAGACTCTAAGGAACAAACTCAAGTAGAAACATCTCTAAAAACTGAGCCCAAGTAAGTGAGGCTGCCTCGTCCGGACTACTAAGCTCAAATGCACGCGACCACTGATAGGATGCTCCTCTCAGCTGAAAAGTAGTGAAAGAGACCCCACTCGTCTCCACAATACCCATGGTACGAAGGATGCGATGACTCTCCTAAAGAAAACCCAGAGCGTTATCTGAAGCTAAACCGCTGAACTCAGGTGGGTGGTACTTCTTGCACCTCTCAAGACGGAGCTGCACAGACTCAGATGCAGCTGCTCTGGCTTCAGGATGAACTGGAGCCGCTGGAGGCATATGAATATACTCTAGGACCTGTCCTATGTGAACCCTTTACTCAGGAGTACGGGCTGCAGAAGTCTGTGTCCCTCCCCCGGCCTGGGATGTAGCTGGGGCTAGCGGAAGTAGTCCCACCTGCGACAGAGTACTAAAAACACTCATGAACTGGGTCAAAGTCTCTTGGAGGGCTAGAGTGATAATAGGACCTCCGGTGCCCCTCCAACTGCAGCTGCTGGGGGATCCTCCATCACTGCTCTAGCCGGTGCTCGGGCTGCACCGCGTGCTCGTCCCCTGCCCCAACCCCTGCCTCTCGTGGCTCTGGCTGGGGGCTCGGGTGCCTGATCGTCAGTACGTCCAGTGCGAGTGCGAACCATCTGTAAGCAAGAATAGAATAGAGTTTAAGAACTTTGGTAGTGGTAATCAGCACGAGAAGGGATTCCAAGAAGTATGATCTTTCTTAACAATTACATAGCCTCTCGAAGATAAGTACGGACGACTCCGCGCCGATCCACGAGACTCTAATAAACCGGCTTGTGATGTTATCACTCCTATGAACCTAGACGCTCTGATACCAACTTGTCATGACCAAATTCTATCTCCGACTGGATCTCGTGACGGCACCTAGTCTAGACGACTAGGTAAGCCTATTCCTTAAGAGAAATTGAAATAAAACAGGTAAGATAACAACAAGTGAGATAAATCATAATAAAGTCGTCGCCGCTCGGCATAAACAGATACTTTACCCAGAACCCGGAATATCACAATACATCACAAGCTACTCTAATGCTAATATGTATAACTGGAAATAAAAGACCGTATAGTTTCATCTACAAGTACTACAACTACAAGATAGGAAGGGGACTCAGAGATCTTCGGACGCTGCAGATGATACCTCGAGTCTCCTGATACTGCTGCTGATGGCTAGTTGAGATATCGCGTACTAGGACCTAGATCTGTACATGGGGAAAACATGCGCAGAAGGGCGTGAGTACTCCACATTCGGTACCCAGTAAGTGCCAAGCCTAACCCCAGTCAAGTAGTGACGAGGTTAGGTAGAGGCCCTACTGAGGATTGAAAAGTAACAGATATAGAGAACAAGTAAGTAAAGCAGGTGATAATCGACAGGAATTATGAGTAAAGGCTAGCAATAAACGGTATACTCAAATGCTCGGATCAACGCAATATACATATAAAGCTCTGTAAGAAAGTAAAAGTAGAATGCAATGCAATATAATGGAAAGGCTCAGGTCTATGCCCGCAATCCCTGTGTATGCAATGCAGTATGAGGGAAAGGCTCAGGTCTATGCCTGCAATCCCTGTATGCAATGCAGAATGAGGGAAAGGCTCAGGTCTATGACCCCAATCCCTGTATGCAATGTAGAATGAGAGAAAGGCTCAGGTTACTGAGTTTCCAAACTATAATTTACTCCGTTTTCAAACTGGTTTTTACTGAGAATTTTACTGAGATATACTGATATTTCACTTGTTTCAAAGGTTTCTGGAAAACTGATTTCGAACTTATTATTTGATGATTATTACGTGGTGACTTGGTGTTTTTACTGGTTTGTGGAATTGTGTACATGTTCTGTGTGTTTATATTACTCAGACTGTGATTTATTTTCATTACTACTGAGTTGGCATACTCATAAAGACTCCTTGTGCGTCTGTGCACAGATTCAGGTACTAGTTCGCAGCAGTAGCTGACGTAGGTTCGGTAGCAGCATTCACGGGATTTCGAGGTAGGTGTTCAGCGTCCACAACTTCTCCATTTCCCTTCCTTATTTAGTTTTAGTATTTGATTTAGAGACATATATTATAGTTTTAGCAGAGTTAGATTTACTTATTCTTAGATGCTCATGACTATTGACTCCAGTTCTTGGGAGGTTGTTTAGGCTAATATGGGAACGTTAAGACTTAAATTATATTATTTGTGCTATGGTTGTATTCTTATTATTTAATTGTGAATTGTTATAATTGAATTAACGTGTAGTAAGGTGATGGTTGGCTAGACTAGTTCCACGATAGACGCCATCAAAGCCTCTTAGGATTTGGGGCCGTGACAATGTTATTTGCTAAGTCTAGCCTCAGTACAACCGACCCCATGTACTGAGTAAGTGCCGAGCCTAACCTCGGCCGAAATAGTGACGAGGCTAGACTTGGCAAACATGATAACCTGTCCTATTCTACAGCAGGTAACAGGAAATAACATAGGCAAGAAATAAGCAGGAAAGTAAGGGATACGGGAGCAGAAAAAGGGGGCAAGTGAAATGAAGCAATAGAAGTGAAATCCAGGGAATCAATCCAACATAATCGACAACAAAACAAGTATAAACACCGGAAAAGTAAACAATGGCACGACATCACCCTTCGTGCTTTTACTCTCTCCTCACAATGCAATGCAGTAAAATATCATGGCACGACATCACCCTTCGTGATTTTACTCTCTTCCTCACAATACAATGTACAAATGAATCATGGCACGACATTTACCTTCGTGCTTATAATCAATAAAATCATGGCATGACATCACCCTTCGTGCTTTACACTCTTCCTCACGATGCAATATAAAACAAATATCATGGCACGATATCACCCTTCGTGCATTACACTCTTCCTCACTGTGCAATGTACAAACATATCATGGCACATCATCACCCTTCGTGCATTACACTCATCCTCACCAAACAATAACATGTATAATGGCAAGGAGTACAACATAGTGGTAATAAGCAGTTCCGAAACACCCAGCAAGGGGAAAACATCAATTCAACAACTAAATAAATGCCCGGCAAGGGTCTCAACTATAACCAATCACTTCGATCGTACCCTCCACATTTGGATTATCAATTATATCAACACTTTCTCAACCTCCACAGTCAATACTTTCAACAAGATTAGATTACCAAATAAGGACAATCCCCTAATATACTAAACATGGGGGAAATGCTACAATTTCTATCAAAATAGACTCACGGGCATGCTTGACACACATTTCATAGGTACTCGTCACCTTACCTATGCAACGAACATGATAATCACTTAACACATTGCAAATAGTACCTATTCCCTCACCGAAGTTAGGCAAGACACTTACCTCGGTCCGAAGTAGCGATCAACCCTCTAAGACCGTCTTTCCTTTATAACCCGACTCCGAAAAAATGATATCTATGCATAATTAATTCAATGATATCAATAAAGACTCAATAATATAATCCCATAGCCTAGGTGTGCATTTTCTAACATTCTTCCAAAAATGTCAAAAATCGACCCCGGGCCCACGTGGTCTAAACTCGAGGTTCGGACAAAAACCCGATCACCCATAACCCCACGAGTTCAAATATATGATTAGTTTTATGATTCGACCCCAATTTGAGGTTGAATCATCCAATTTTCCAAAAAACCTAACATTACCCAAAAACCCAATTTCCCACTTGATTTTATGATTTTAGACCTAGTTTTCTAGTGATTAATGATGGAGAATGGAAGAAGACGATGTAGGAAATACTTACCCAAAGGTTTATTGAAGGTTCCTATCTTGGGGGTCGACAATGGAGGTTGGAGGGCGAGAAGAAGGCTGAAAATGGTAAGGTCCCGTATGAAGTATTCTGTTTTTAAGACTTAAAAATAACTGGGCGATTTTGTTCTCTGCGATCGCAGCCCCTCTTCCGCGATCGCAGAGCTTGAAGTTTTGCTACTATGCGATCGCAGAAGAGGGGCTGCGATCACGGAAGGGAAGGACCAGGCGTCTGCGATCGCAGAGAGATACTACCCAACCCCCACCTGACTCCACAGACACACTATGCGATCGCGGAAGACATCTGGGCGTAAGTATGCGATCGCAGAGGTAAACGTGCGATCGCAAAGAACAACAATTGGGTTCCCCCAGGATATGCCTTCGCGATCGCGAATCAATGGCTGCTATCGCAGTGAAGGAAACACCAGACACCAACAAAATGCAATTAAACCAGATTTTCCTATCTTTTTACACCCCGATAGCTATCCAAAACTCACCCGAGAGGCAGCAGCTCCCCTAAACCAAAAAAACTCTCTCTAGCTCTCTTCTCTCTGGCGTGTTTTCTGTGAGGTTGGGCAGCCATGGGTGCATTTATCTCTCCCCAGCCTTTGGTTGTGGGACAGGTAATCCAAAACAATATAGAAACTGCTCCAAATCATAATTCAAATCAGTCTTACGCTACAAAACTTCAATCAAAACAGTCCACTTTATTGCCGTCAAAAATCGAGTTGTTCCCAGTTAAACTCGACCATGGAGAACCAATGATAGAAATCACAATGGAGGAGGTTAATGATTTCATTAGGGAAGAAGGTCTGCATCAGGCAGCTGTGATGAAAGTTTCCTTTGGAAAACCTGATTTACAGGATATAAGAAGGAATTTTGCATCGCAATTTGACGTGCATGGCCACTGTAACGTGGGACAATTGGATTTTCGTCACCTGTTGCTCAAGTTTGATTTATATACTGATTATGTTCAGTTTTTATCAAGGTCGACTGGATATCTTAAACACAAAGGCGACGATTATATTTTTCGAACTTTCCCATGGACGCTAGGATTCAATCCGAAAGAAGAGACATCTATGGCTGTTGTATGGATTTCACTAACAGGTTTGCCACCTAATTTCTTTGCAAAGAGGTCGTTAATGTCTATTGCGTCTGCAGTTGGTAAAGCTCTTGCTGTGGATAAGGCGGCACAAGAAAAAACTAGACCTAGTGTCGCTAGAGTTAAGGTTACAATCGATCTTCTTGGTAAACATCCTAAACAGGTGAAGCTTCAGATTGTCGATCGAGTTACTGGTAAACAGGTCGTGCGATATCAAGAAATAGTGTATGACAATCTGCCTAAGTATTTCACTTGTTGAAAACATCAAGGATATGATGAAAAGTTGTGTCGAGTAATGAAATCACAAGCTGATACAGAGGTGACGACAGAGGAGGTGAATCTGGACAGTGTTCTGCCTATTAAGAATGTTACTAATCTTGACAAGTTACAAGGGGATGCAATGGACTATTTAAATGCCAAAAAAGCTGGACATGTAGGTAAGGAATTAGCAGTAAAAGATGGTAAGAAAAGAGGTGAAACAACAATAGAAAAATTGGTCGAGCAGCAGATTCAGAATGTGAAAAATCAAGCATGTAATGGTGTGTATATAGGAGATAGTTCAATGATCGATAAGGGGACTCCTCACCTTACTCGTGATGTTCCTGCTGAACAAGCCTTGTCAAGAATTCTTAATGCAATAAATCCTATAGTGACAGCTTATGATAAGCTGTCTCTTAGTAAAAATACAACTGGTGTGTCTTTGTCAACTGAGGAAGGATTAAAAGAAGATGTTGATCGAGTTGATTTTGCTGCAGAACTCGATAAGAAAAATGCACAAATCGAAAAGCTAACCTCTGGAGTTTTGAAAGATATTGTTGGTCAGTTTGCAGTTGGTGCACATGTTAGAATTGGAGTAATTGATAGGGCTGGAGACCAAGATAATGGAGGAAAGGATAGAGATGTTTCCTCAGGTGGTAAAATTAGTTTTGAGACTAATAACTCTAAAAAACAAGCTGGTAGTTGACAACAAAAGGTAGAACAAGCTGATGAAGGTGCTTTGAGGTGTGAAACTGGTGCTCAGGCAGTAGATAAAATAGCTGAGATGCGTGACATTTAAGACAAAGCTAGACAAAAATCTACGGCAGCTCGATATGTTGGTGGTACTGATGGGAGTAAGGATGATAAGATCGAGAGGAAGGAAGCAGGTGTACAGGGCACCACTGGAGATGCACATATTGAACCTGGGCAATTTCAGCCTGTTGCTGGGGCTGTTACAGCTTCTAAGAAGGTGGAAAAATCTAATGGAATTGTCTAGACTAATACTAGAGTGTTGAATCCTATTGCTGCTTTGAAACCTATTATTGCTACTATGCGATTGCAGAAGAGGGGCTGCGATCGCGGAAGGGAATGGACCTAGCGTCTACGATCGAAGACAAAACTATGCGATCGCAGAGAGATACTACCCAACCCCCACCTGACTCCACAAACACACTATGCGATCGCGGAAGGCGAGATGCGATCGCGGAAGACATCTGGGCATAAGTCTGCGATCGCGGAGAACAACAATTGGGTTCCCCCGGGATAAGCCTATGCGATTGCGAATCAATGGCTGCGATCGCAGTGAAGGAAACACCAGACACCGGCAAAATGCAATTACACCAGATTTCCCTATATTTTTACACCCCGTTAGCTATCCGAAACTCACCCGAGCCCTCGGGTCTCAAAACCAAAAACACACACGACTCCCAAAATATCATACGAACTTGTTCAAGCTTTTAAATCACTAAAATATCATCAAAAACAAGGAATTAAACCTCAAAACTCTCAAAATTTCCTCAAACTTCATAAACTTCCAAATTTCCCATTTTTAATCTGAATCACGTCATTTCAAGTCCGTTTTACACCAAATTTAACAGATAAGTCACATAAAATATAATAAACTTGTTCTGGGCCCCGGAATCGTAATACGGGCCCGGTAACACGGTTTTCACATCAAAGTCCATTTTCAAAGATCTTTATTATTTTCAGAAAACAATTTTCTTTAAAAAATTCATTTCTCGGGCTCGGGACCTCGGAATTCGATTCCGGGCATACGCTCAAGTCCAATATTTTTCTACGGACCCTCCGGGACCGTCACATCTTGGGTCCGGATCCGTTTACCAAAAATGTTGACCAAAGTCAACTTTATTCAGTCATTTCATTCAAAATTCCACTTTTATCAAATTTTCACATAGAAGCTTCCCGGCTACATGCCTGGGATGCACACGCATATCGAGGTGGTATTAACGGAGGCTCTCGGAGCCTCGGAACACAGATTTAGCTAGAATTACTTTGGATGACCTTTTGGATCATCACAATCTCCACCTCTAAAACAAACGTTCGTCCTCGAACGGACATAGAAAAGTACCTGAGTCTGAGAAAAGATGGGGATAACGACTCCTCATATCGGACTCGGACTCCCAGGTAGTTGCCTCGGCAGGCTGACCTCTCCACTGCACACGGACCGAAGGATAACTCTTCCATCTCAGCTGGTGAACCTGCCTATCTAATATAGCTACCGGCTCCTCCTCATAAGTCAGATCCCTGTCCAACTGGACATCGCTGAAGTCAAGAACATGAGATGGATCTGCAATATACTTCCGAAGCATAGATACATGAAAAACTGGATGCACCGCTGATAGATGCGGTGGCAAGGCAAGTCTGTAGGCCACATCTCCTACTTTCTCTAAAACTTCAAATGGACCAATATACCTAGGGATTAACTTTCCCTTTTCCCGAACCTCATCACCCCCTTCATAGGCGACACTTGGAGGAACACCCGGTCTCCTGCCATAAAAGCCAAATCTGGAACTCTACGATCCACATAGCTCTTTTGTCTGGACTGAGCTGTACGAAGCCTATCCTGAATAACCTTCACTTTATCCAAGGCATCCTGGACTAACTCAGAACCCAATAATCTAGCCTCCCCAGGCTCAAACCATCCGATTGGAGACCGACATCGCCTACCATACAGTGCCTCATATGGAGCCATCTGAATGATCGACTGGTAACTGTTGTTGTAGGCAAACTATGCTAACGACAAGACTGGTCCCATGAACCACCAAAATCAATAACACATGCCTGCAACATATCCTCCAAAATATGGATAGTGCGCTCGGACTGCCCGTCCGTCTGAGCATGAAATGATGTGCTCAACTCAATCTGTGTGCCCAACTCTTGCTAAAATACTGATACGCTCAATTTACACCTTAAAATAGGGTAAGCGATCGTTGTCAAATATAGTAACCC
>ML246157.1:8832-98755 GCA_005239495.1 Nicotiana undulata | reverse complement strand
AGTACACAAGGTGTAAACACTCAAGACCATGCAAAAGAGAGTTAAAGAAGAGAAAAGAGGAGGAAAATGGCCGAATGCGATCGCATATGCAACATGCGAATCGCATTTCGAGCCTAGAGATCGCATACCGCAACAGAAAGTTGAGTCATACTTAAGGAGTGAAATGAGGTCAAATGTGCGACCGCATATCTCAAATGCGAACCGCATTTAAATCGCATCACCATATGATGCCTGAAGCTACACTACAAATGCGACGCACGAATGCGATCGCACATCACTAATGCGGACCGCATATCACAAATGCGATGAACCTCTGGGACCTAGGGTTTTTGATATGCGACGAAGAAAGTGAAGATGCGAATCGCATCCCTGTTATGCGACAGGAATGCGATCGCATCTATGCCCGACAGGGGTATTTTTGTCCGCTTTTCACCCAAATTTTGGCCTACTATAAAAGGATTTATCTTGACAAATCTTGGCATAAGATCATTGGACATATCTTGAGCTTTGTAAATATAATTTTGAGAGAGAAGAACAAGTTTTGAAGCTAGGGCTTTGCACACACACTTGGGTCTTGAAGATTTCACCATTGTGGTTAAGGATTTCTTACCCATTTATGTTTATTTCTTCATTTCCTTGTTTTGTATTGAATATCTAAGTGTGTAGTATTTTTCCAACACTTGAATATGGTTTATGGGAATATTCATGTTTAAAGTGTGGATTAAATACCTTGTTGTGCTTATGTATTGAATGATTTTCATATATTTGTGAAGTGGGTGTTTGTTATTTTAATTATTCTTGTTCTTTAATGTTTCCAAAGGGATTAGCTAACCCTAGGACTCGCCCATTAACTCCGAATTAGTTTTGGAAAAGATTATTTGGGGTTGGGAAAGATTAATTAACAAGAACTTGAGGATTTAACCCTCATTTTATAGATTCTACCTAGGGATAGGATTGAACTACTTGTAGCCAAACTCGGAAGTGCTTAATCTCCTAATTGGGTTAGGGATAATTCAATTAGGAAGTCTTGTTAGTCTTTGGGAAAAGCTAATTAAGAAATGTTATCCGTGGCTAATTAACATTACCCGCTCATATTTGTAAAATCGTGAAATACATTGGATCGTTACTCGAGTGTAATACCCGAAGCATCGATACTTGTTGCCATCGATCATTTTAATTGCTTTCTAGGTTAGTTTATATTTTCGCATTTAGTTATAAACAATTATCAAAAACCCAAAATCATATTTGTTTGGCACTGCGCGATAAGTGATAATTCTCTAGCATTCCTAAACGCCCTCATATTGTTCTCTGTGGGATTCGACCCCAACCTTGTTGGGTTACTATATTTGACAACGATCGCTTGCACTCTTTTAAGGTGTAAATTGAGCGTATCAAATAACGCCATAAAGTAAGCGGAAAACAATTAAAAATCTGGTGAAAACAAGTCAGGAGAAATAGGTAACAACCCAATAAATAATCCTTTCACACAAGATTTATACATGAATTTTCCCGAGGTGCTACACTTCATAACCTAAATTCGTAGGTCCCAAGCTACGAACCCTAATCACTTGGCATCGTGTGCCCACACTAAAATTCACAACCGCACGGACAACTCATGTGCTACACGGACAACTCACGTGCAAAAATCATTAATACCTCATATCTACACGGGCAACTCACGTGCTAAGGGAGTGACAATATCTCATATCCACATTGACAAATCACGTGCCAGTAATAACAATAACTCATAACCGCACGGATAACTCACGTGTCAATAGTACAACTCTCACACAGAAGGCAAGTAAATAAAAATACATATAAATGATCAATAACCATCAGGATTCATCTTCTTAATCCGATATGAGTGATTAATTGCGTATATGTTTGTGCAAGTGTTCTATTACAACTCGAGTCAACAAGTAAGAGCGAAGACAACATATGGCACATAGGAACAACACAAAAAAACGTAAAATGCATAATTCATACAAGGTAGGCACACTGTTACACAAATATCGTCAATAACAAATTCCCCAGGACATCACAAGTCATCACAAATCATCCTCGACACAGTCCCTCCTTGTCTTGCCACGTGCGTGATTATTAAGTGAATGCGCGCCTTGCCTCGCTACACGCACATAATAATACTCCCACCTAGTCTTTCCATATGTGCAAACCCACATATATAGCCCGCTTTCTCACATTGCATGTGTAAATTTCAATAATAACATTAGCACGGACAACTCACATGCGAACACCCCAACAATCCTCTCAACAATATCATGTGTGCAAAATACATAACAATACAATATAATGACTTGCACCACATATGCCCATATGCCATAACATTTCCTCAAAACAATTCTAATACCACAACCACACATAGACCTCGGCTCAACAACACTGAGTACAATAATAACAACAACAATAACATTAGAGCACACCAAGTAAATAAACACAAGAATTACAAAACACAAAGAAAAGGAAGAACGAGCTCACAATGAAAGATATAACAAGTAATAATATGACTCAACAACGGGAGAGATAATGTGTAACAATAATATTCAATAAAAGTAGGGATAACATATAACAATATTTCCAAAGAAGTACAACTCGACCATAAGAGAGATAACATGTAGCAATGATGTACAACTTAACGATAAGGGAGATAACATGTAACAATAATTCCAAATAGGTACAACTCAAAGATAAGAGTTAACATGTAAAAATGATTCCAAATAAGGGTAAGTCAACAATTGAATGGATAACAATAACTTCAATTAAGGTTAAGCAATTACTGAAGAGATAACATGGCAATAAAAGAGGCAACAACTTCAATGAAGGCATATAAAAGTACATTTTCCAACAAGGGTAGAACTTGAATCAATCAACTTCAAATAATACATGTAAGGATAAATTTAGCAATGGAAGATTTAACATGATAAGACAACTTCATTTTAATGTACATAAGAACCTAAGAGTCTAAGCAGGTAAAATTTCCACATATAATCCGTGTACACACTCTTCACCTCGGGTACACGTCTTTCACGTAGTTTAGATAGTGCAAACAAACAAATTCCTACAAGGTAGTTCCCTCACACAACGTTAGGCAATATACTTACCTCAACAACCCTTAATCAACACTCTAAAATAGATTTTCCTTCATAATTCAACCCCGCTTGGCTCAAATCTAACCAAAATTGACTCAATAACATCAAATAATGCAAGAGAAATCAATTCCAATAATTAAATCTATGATATGTACACAACTATTCAAACATCAACAAAAGTTAACTTCGGGACCCCCAGGTCAAAACCTGGGTCCAATGGTATATTCTGACTATCCATGAACCCACGAGTTCATATATGTGATTAGTTTCAAAATTCGAGTCTAAATCGACTCTCAAAACTCATATTCTTATTTTTCGAATACTTGACAAAGTTTCACATATTTTCACTTTGATACACATGATTTTGATGTTAAACTCTAAGATATATTGATAGAATATGATTTGAAATAGATTAGAATCACTTACCCAAAGTTTGTAGATAAAAATCCCTCTTCAAAATCGCCTCCTACCGAGTCTAGGGTTCCAAAATATGAAAATGAGACCAAAAATGTTGTCCCCCCAGCTTTTTGTCCAATTGCAAGTGTTGCAATTGCGACCTGGGGTTTGCAAATGCGAAGAGTCCATCGCAAAATTGAAATCTTCACTTCCCTTCTAGAGTCGCAAATGCGGCATAATGTTCGATAATGCGAACAACAAACATATCGCAAATGCGACTAGACTAATCGCAAATGCAAGAAAGATCAACTAGCCCCACCTTCGCAAATGCGAACCTAGAAGACTTATCTATACACCACAAATGCGACCTCCCCCTTGCATTTGCAAGGCCTGCGGTACCAGATCACACTAGTAATACTAAAACTCATACAAATACTCTGAAATGCCTTTGAAACTCACCAGAACCATCGGGACTCCAAACCAAACAACAACACAAGTCTTAAAACATAATATGAACTCCCTCATGCAATCAAATCATCAAAATAATATCTGAAATCATGTATGGACCTCCAAAATACATGAAATCAACATGAAACTCAAGAACTTCTACAATAGCAAGTTTATCACTCTACGCAAGTCTAGTCTCAAGTCGTAATGCGAAATAAAAGAATTAAACGAGCAAAGATAACACTTATAGTACAATTATAGCATGGTGTGAACCTAAGTCTACACGTACAATAACATGAATCTTGATACGTACAGACTCTAGTCATCTGGTCATCTCGTGTGTACGTAGCCCCCGCAATAATTAGCACATATCAAATACATCAGATTTCTTCTACTGAGTTATATCTACAAGAACCCCAGTTTTATCAACAAGCAGCTTCTCACCCTGCTTGGCAAGAAGCTATTCTTAAAGAGTTCCATGCACTAGAAGTTTATCTGACTTGGAGTATTGTCCCTCTTCATCTTCATAAGAAACCTATCCCTTGCAAATGGGTGTACAAGATCAAACAAAGGGCTGATGGGTCTATAGAAAGATAAAAGGCGAGACTTGTTATTAGAGAGGAAACCCAAAAGGAAGGGGTGGATTACACTGAAACATTTTCCCCAGTTGTGAAACTCACCATTATCAAATGTCTTATGTCACTAGCTATTAAGAAGAATTGTATTATCTTCCAACTTGATGTCAATAATGCCTTCCTCCATGGTGACCTTCATGAGGAAGTTTATATGAAAATTTCACTAGGGTTGCAAATTACCTCTTCTGTTTCTACTTCTTATACACTAGTCTATCACTTAAACAAGTCTTTATATGGCCTTAAACAAGCCTCTAGACAGTGATTTTCAAAGTTGTTTGAGGTCTTGCTGTCAAAAGGCTACATTCCTAGCAAAAATGACTATTCCCTTTTTACAAAATATTTTGCTGGATCTCTAGTTCTCGTGGATGTTTATGTAGATGATATATTATTGGCTGGGGACAATTTGCCTGAAATGCATTCTTTGAAGGCTTTCTTGGATGATAACTTCAAGATCAAGGATCTTGGTTCTATTCATTACTTCCTTGGGTTGGAAGTCTCCAAGCATCCTCAAGGATATCTTGTCAGTCAACACAAATATGTCTCTGATTTACTTACTGAATATCGTTGTGCCAATTTCAGTTCTGTTGTAACACCTTTGGATCACTCCCTTAAGCTTTCCAATGAAGTTGGTGATCATTTACCTGACCCTAGCTCTTACAAAAGACTTGTTGGGAAGCTGAATTTTCTGTAGAATACTAGGCCAGACATCTCATTTTTTGGTGCAGCACTTAAGCCAATTTCTTCAGAATCCTAAAGTCCCTCACATGATTGTTGTTCTTCATGTTTTGAGATACATATCTTCTAATCCTGCATAAGGGATTCTTCTTTCAAGGTCTTCTGATACTTCCCTTGTTGTATACTCAGACTCTGACTGGGCAGAAAGTTAGTCTCTGGGTATTACATTTCTTTTGAAGGTTGTCCCAACTCTTTCAAGAGCAAGAAGCAACCTACCATTTCCCTCTCCTCTGCTGAAGCTGAATACAGAGCTTTGAGAAAGGTAGTTACTGAAATTTCATGGTTGATAAGGTTGCTTGGTGATTTAGGTGTCAGTCCTTCAATATCTATCCATGTTCACAATGATAGTCAAGTTGCCTTACATATTGCGAAGAATCCAGTTCTCCACGAACACACTAAATATATTGAAATCGATTGTCATTATGTCAGGGATCGCTTAAATTCAGGCCCGATTTCCCTTCATTTTATCAGAAGTGCAGATCAACTAGCTGATATGTTCACAAAAGCTTTGTCTGGTGCTTCCCATCACTCTCTTTTGGGAAAGCTTGGAGTGTTATCACCCTCTAGATTAAGGGGGGGGGGGTGTTAACACTGGACTTCTTCACCCACATGAGTGCACATGAGCAGGCCAACTAGCTGACATGGCCCAATACATCTTTGTAATAATTTGTAATTAGTTTTACATATATAGTCACCATATGTTTTCTCTTACCTAATATTTTGTCTAGCTTTGCAGTTCTTTACAGACTATATATAAGCCTCAAAAGGATTAAAGGTGTAACTAACAGATATTTTGATACATTCATTTTTCTCAGGTAACAAAATTCTCTCTCTTTGTCCCTATTTCAAGTTAGGGTTTTCTTCCTCATATTTTGCTTCCTTGATTCGATCTCGTTGATCTAACACAAACAAATTGGTTACACACTTCAAAATCTGAGTTTCAAAATCGGGACAGCACCTCAAACAAGCACAACAAACGAACTTTTCGAAACTGAGAGAAGGGCTTTAGCCATTTTCTAATTTAAAAAATAAAATTGACTAATATTGGTAGCATTTTATAAGTAGGCTAATATTGATTAAAGAGAAATCGATCTGGGCTGTCAACTGTATAAAGTAAATCCTTATGGGAATCATGCCAAGTTACACTTTGTGATTTGCACTGATTTTTCTGTATCGTAGGAGATACCAAGCTTGCGCTTGGACATAAATTTGATTGAAACTTAATAAAATAAATTTTTGAGATGAGATGAAAAGCAATTTTTGAAAGTTGAAAATGTGTTTGGACGTATATTTTACTTGAAAAGAATTTGAAGTTTTGTGAGTAGAAAACTTCAAAAACTCCAAACACTACTCGAGAGTTGTTTTCGAGATTTAAAGTTTTGTTTTCAAAATCTGCCAAAAAATAGTTAAAATCTATGTACTAACAGATATTTGAAGACAAAATTTGAAAAAAAAAAAATTAATTCCAAATTCTATGGCCAAACTTAAGCTAAGACCACTTAGGTGGTCTTTAGAAATTGCATTACCAAGCCACCCACCCATAGGTGTGTTAGCGTTCAAATTAAGACCATTACTTCCCATTGTGCAATCGAGCCATCCATGGGTGCGCTAGCTTTACAATTGTATCGTGCAAAAACTCAAAGATTACAGCTAGCGAGCCATCCTCTATTCCTCTATGGGTTGTTAGCCATTACAATTGAAGATTATAATCCTTGTGTAACTGAGCCACCCACCACGGGTGAGCTAAATTTTTTTTCCAAAAAAAGGAAGCTAAGCTACTACTATCTTGACCCTCTCCATCATTTTCAAAGCACCCCAAGTAAATTTATTCGACCAATATCTTTTTCTTATTTTTTAAGTTTCAAACACAATAACACCACCTAGAAAACCCAATACCGACATACCATATGATAAAGTCACATGATGAGGCGTTTACAAGGAGGTGCAAGAAACGAAAATAAATTAAATAAAATAAATAAATTATCCGAAAGAGAAAAACAAAAACAACAGAAATAAAGGAAGTAGTTAGGAGGATATACATCACCATCTTAGGTACTAAGGTGACTTATTAATTGCTCTAAGCTTTCTGTAGTAGTTTATAGTTCACATAAAAGGCGTATGAGAACGAAAGCATAATTAAATGCCTCGCTGTATCATAGCTTATACTTCTAGTTTTGTACATAACTTAGGTATAATTATTTCTTCTATAATTTTTGGATTTTGATAAATGCAAAAAGTAAAGCAAGAAAGAAAATGAGAACCTTCTAGACTACCGGAAGTATATATTTCATGCACTAATTCCTTTCATTCTCGAATTTTTTCTCATACAGAAATATCGTATTCTTTCCTCTCTTTTTTTCATATAAAAGAAAAAGAAAAAGAAATCATCGTTTTGGTGCTAATTCCTTTCATTCTCGAATTTTTTCTCAAAACCTAAATGAGAAATATGGTATTCTTTCTTTTTTCTAAGATAAATAAATAATAAGAAATAATCAGTTTCAATATTGAGTTATTTACCCAAAAACAAAATTATTTTCAATCTCCTCTCTTGAGAAAACTTCTAAAAATAGAATTTGCAGTGAGGAGTGGAATTATACGGCCAAAATCGGAGAGTCCAATTTTACGGCCACTATGACATTCTGCGCCCGACCTCGAGAAGCTCGGAGCAGAGTTCGAAGCTTGACTCCGAGGGAGCATATCGAAGGTTCCATGTGCTCGTCCTCGGGGCAATATAAATCGATGACCAACATGGAAAGGCAGAAAACTCCCAAGAACACGTGGTTAGAGCTAACCAAGTCTACAAGAGTAGTACGAATCCGTACTAAGCCATTAAATAATTGTACCAATAGTGTTCCTTTCGTAATAATTATACATGTACTATGTTGGGATTCCCCCCTCCTATATAAAGGAGACCCTTATCATTTTGTAACAGATGATATTCAATACCACAAGAACATTCTCTGCTTTCTTATCTAAACACGCTCAACAATTGCTTTACTGATTTACTGTGTTCCATTTATTGTGTTCATTTATTGCTCATTATTTACTGTTGAAGGCCACACGAGGCCCCCAATGTTGCTATTCCTTCATCGATTGCTCGTTACTGAGCATACCAGTCCGACCTCGAGGCCGAGTTCCAGCAAGCTCGAGGCCCCGTTCCAGTGAACTCGTGGCCTGACCTAGTAACACCTTGGTTTGCATATCACTATTTTCGTTTACTCTGATCTCACTTTTCTTACACACACTTATCATCTATTGCCTAACAACTGGTATTAAAATAAATCACATATTTTTAGAACCACAAAATCAAATATAATTGTCATTACCATTTTTAAGGTAAACAGTTTGGCGCTCACCGTGGGGCTAAAAATAATAGTGATTGTTTTAGTGTTGGTTTACTGAAAACACAAGTTACCCTTCACACTTTTTCTTGTCCAAGAATCTTTTATTTCAGGTCAAAAAATGTCTAACTCAGTGAATACACATGAAAACAACGTTCCTGAGGATCATGGAGAGAACGATGTAGCTGTTTCAGGCGCCGGTGTACCACTACAAAACCCTGGGGTGGCACCAACACCAATCCCCGTGGATGTGGTCTCACGCAACGCCCAACGTTTCGATATAAGCTCTCATACCGACGGAAGTGTACGCCGGGAAAACCACCATGAAGCGCAGAAAACTCCAGCTCGGGAGGAAAGATAAGTTAGCCGTCATGTCATTTTTGAGATGTTACAAGCACAGTAAGTGGATATTGCACAGCTACAAAGTCAACAAAAAAACTCCAAGCATAGCAGCACCGGAAACGGCTCCTCGAGTCGAGCAGGCGCTGGAAAGATCGAGTAACAACAGGTCAGCAGCAGACCCCGCTATCATGAAGATGCTCGAGGACCTCACAAAGAGGATTGAATCAAGAGAAAATAAGAATGAGGCTAACGATAAAAAGGTGGAGACTTATAACACGAGGGTCGATCAGATCCCGGGCGAACCCCCGATTCTGAAGGGTGTAGATTCAAAGAAGCTCGTGCAGAAACCATTCCCATCGAGTGTGGCTCCGAAGCCCATCCCGAAGAAATTCAGAATGCCCGATAATGCGCACTGGTAATCTCTGCCCGATAATGCGCACCGATAATCCGAAGTAAAATGGAACCACGGACCCCAACGAGCACATCACTGCTTACACTTGTGCTGTAAAGGGAAATGACCTAAAGGACGACGAGATTGATTTTTTCTTGTTAAAAATGTGAGGAGAAACATTATCAAAGGGGGCCATGATGTGGTATCATAACCTACCCCTGAACTCAATGGATTCATTTACCATGTTGGCAGACTCTTTTGTAAAGGCACACGCCGGTGCCATCAAAGTTGCAACAAGGAAGTCTGATGTCTTCAAATCAAACAAAGAGAAAACGAGATGATAAGGGAATTCGTCTCTCGATTTCAGATGGAGCGAATGGAATTACCACCATTCTTTGATGATTGGGCAGTGCAGGCCTTCACTAAGGGATTGAACGAACGAAGCTCGATAGCTTTGAAGCAGCTAAAGCAGAACTTGGTTGAGTACCCCGCTATGACTTGGGCGGATGTACACAACAGATATTAATCAAAGATCAGGGTCGAAGACGACCAATTGGGATCCCCCTCGGGCTCGGTATATCCCGGCAGGCTCTTAGCAAAGGAATCAGGGTTTCCAGAAAGAGAGTCGAGGCCAAACAAAGAAAGGTATCAACCGTACATAGAAGATCGGAGAAATGCCCCAAGGCACAATATACCTCGAGGAGAACGAAGGATCGATCGAGGCTAAAATTTTCGGGGACTCATGAACAAATCCGGATTCGATATGCACACTGGGCCTGTAGATACACCCCGGTTATCTGAGTACAACTTCAACATCGATGTCTCGGACATCGTATCGACCATAGGTAAAATCAAAGATACAAGGTGGCCAAAACCCATCCTATCAGATCCTTCACAAAGGAACCTCAACTTGGTGTGCAAGTACCATGGCACTCACGGTCATAGGACCGAGGATTGTAGAAAGCTCCGAGAAGAAGTAGCCCGACTGATCAGCGAAGGGCAACTTCAAGAATTCCTCAGCGATCGAGCTAAGAACCAATTTCGGGAAATAGAGGCGAACAGAAAAAACGAACCGAAAGAACCACAACACGTCATTACCACATGATCATTGGAGAGGTCGACGCCCAACAAGGACCCATTTTCAAGCGGACAAAAGTATCCATTACCAGGGAAAAGCAAACTTGGAGCTACATACCGGAAGATGCTCTTTCATTCACCGAGGAGGATACCGAGACCTTGTCTCAGCCTCATAATGCGCACTGGTAATCTCTTTTCTTTTGAATAAATTTCAAGTTAAACGTGTGCTCGTGGATCCAGGTAGCGCGACCAACATAATCAGGTCAAGGGTGGTGGAGCAGATCAGACTGCTTGACCAGGTCGTGCCCACCTATCGAGTCATCAATGGATTCAATATGGAAAGCGATACGAAAAAAGGGGAAATCATCCTCCCAATCAATGTGGCTGGTACTATTCAAAATACCAAGTTTCATGTCATCGAAGGTGACATGAGGTACAATGCCTTACTAGGAAGGCCATGGATACACAACATAAGAGCGGTGTCGTCAACCCTTCATCAAATGATGAAGTTTCCAACAAAGGACGGAGTAAAAACAGTGTACAGGGAACAACATGCAGCGAGAGAGATGTTTGCAGTACATGACATTGCACCGGCATTGACGCCTTCTACATTGAAGGAGCCAAAGGACAAGCAAACAACCAAGTAGCAACCACAATCTTCATTTTTAGTTGCACCCAAATAAGTGAATAAAGGACCTTGCCGCGTCCTCAGAGCAAAACAATTGAAACACATCGAGGCTCGAACGCTATCATTGCCAAGGTACAACCTTCTCCCTTTTCATTTATGTTTTAGACAAACCTATTGCAGGTGTTTGATTGGGAGGAGTCGGAGCACCCTTCAGCTGGAAGACCTTAGGTTTTAAAGCATGCGTTGTGCTCTTTTTTCCCTTAGATCAGATTTTTTATCCCTAATGGGTTTTACCGACAAGGTTTTTAACGAGACAACATACATATGCTACCTAAGGAGAACTCATCAAGTATTCAAGGCTTCTCTTCGATCAACCTCAAATACTGGGGGCCATCCCCTCGAGAGGTCACCTCATCAAAGAAATTGAAATATGCCAGAAAGGGTCTCGACAGGAGAATGTTGTATCGGACCAAACGATCGAATGAATCGTGTCAGCGTAGAATAATCGAACTCTCGATGGCGAAAACATGTACGCTTGTATAAAGTAATCGAAGGAGTATATTTTATCATCAAAATGTTAAAGAACAAAGAAGTTTGCTATTTTCACAAGAAACGGTTCCAGGGCCAAAACCTCTCGAACACTCGGGGGCTGTCGTCAATAGTCAGCTCACCAAATAATATAAACTTTAATTCGTAAGTGCTCAACGAGGAAACCTCAAGCTTGTAAGACCTCAATGAGGCAACACCAAATTCGTAAGCCCTCAATAAGGCAATATCAAACTCGTAAGCCCTCAACGAGGCAACACCGAATTTGTAAGCCCTCAATGAGGCAACCTCAAGCCTGTAAGCCCTCGACAAGGCAACATCGAATCTGTAAGACCTCAACGAAGCATGCCTAAATTCATAAGACCTTAAAAAAGGCATAAACCCGATATTAAGGCCGAGGCTATATACTCAAACTTGTAAGACCCCTAAAAAGGCATACCCTCGATATGGACGCCGAGGCTATCTCACCCGGGGACTAAAAGTCTATGGCCAAACATAAAGAGTACATTCATATCAAAAGTCTCCAGCCAAATTAACGCGGCTTGGAGACGTCCTACTACCGCCATAAAACTACATGCCTTCAAATACTTCGAATAGACTTCGAAAAGAATATCCGGAACTAAAACAACTACCCCAACAAGTCACATAACCACTAATAGATATAGAATAAGCAATAAATGGGGGAACGAGGCTACAACACTCAAAACAGCCGGCAGGGTCGTTACACGAGATTTGTTGGGCCAAATAGCAACTCTCTTTGAAAAATGGTTATCTTGACTAAAGAGCCTCAAGAATTTAAAAGCCTAAAGAGCCTCAGGAATTTAAAAGCCTAAGGGTCGATAAGCTCGAGTCAAAACTTGACTGGAAGACTAAGCCCTAAATGGTTATCTATCAACTATTACCAAATGCTCATCAAGCACAAAACCCCAAGGGTTTCATCTCGAAGTCCAACTCATCGGATTATTCATCGGCAAGCATCAAAATTCAAAATAGAAAATAAAGACACAAGCAAGTGGAAGTTTATACAAAGGGAAAACAAAAAGGTTTATTTTTATATATGTAACGATACGAAGATACATTTACAATGCTCTCACATAGACCCTATGCAAGGAATTAGAAAGAAACAACCTAATCTATTCTCGGGAACTCAGTCTTCCCTCACTCGGGGACTACGACTCCATCGGCTTCCTTAGGACCAGCTCCCTCGCCGGCCTCTTCCTCATTTTCTTAAGGATCGGAAACGAGGAACTTGGCATCGAAATCATCTTCCTTGCCCTGCTCTATCTCCTCCAAGAGATTGAAGCCCCTTGCATGGATCTCTTCGAGGGCTTCCCTCCGGGATTTGCATCGGGCATAATCATTGCTTAGTCTCTCTTGATCGGAAGCCTCCCTTAACTTCATACGAGCTTTAGCAACATCTATCAGATAAATGGCCACCTTCTTATCGGCCTCGGCTCGAGAATCCACGACCTCGACCTTCATCTTTAAAATATCTGTCTCAAGCTTAGCAATCCTGCTCATCTGAATCGAGTTGCCTTCTCAAGCATTGCAAAGTTTTATCTCGACGGCGGAGGCCTTATCCAAAGCATTCCTTTTGTCCACAACATGAGCATCTATTTGTGCCTTAAATTCGTTGCACTTGAAATAAGCCTGGTCGACTTTTCCCCAAAGGTGTTTTAGCGCCTCTGTCTTTCTCTGCAACTGAGATACCGAAATGTTAGTTTCCGAGGATAGGAGAAGAAGCCTGCTTACCCTCAAAATTAATATTACCTGTTTCTCGAGGTTGCCTTCGTAATCTTGAGTTTGATTCATCTCCGATCGAAGGTGTATCAACTCGCTTGTCTTCTTATCACAAAGAAGCCTGAGAGATTCCTCACCGCTCAAGGCTTTCTGCAATCGGGCCTCACAGCGAAGCAGCTCAAACTTGAGCTTGTTGAAGGCATGTGGAAAAGAATGTTCAGTTAGAAGGATAAAAATATGAATATGAAAAGGCCAAAAGATCATCGAGGCCCACCACAGAACAGATCCGCTGAGCCTCCTCGAATGTCGAGAGCGCATCTACTGGTCTGGCCTCATCGGCCCTAGTTGAACCACCCTGGAAGGGGACGTGATCGCTCGAGACTCCGCTTGTTTTAGGCGGCACCTGGTCCCCAACATCCCTTGAAGTACCTTCAACTTAAAAGATCCTCGGTCCTCCCATCTTGTGGAACCTCTCCCTTGAGGCTAGAGACCTCGGGTCTAACACGTTTACGCCTCTGGGCAGTCACCGCTTCACTATGAATATCCTTGTCACTCGAGGATCCCTTCTGCTTGTTATCATTCCTTGGATCGGAAGCTGACGGTCCTTCCTCCTCTACGAGAGGGCATGGTATCATCTTAGAAAATTCTCCAATGCCTGCGGTCGAGGAGTTAATACACATAAAGGAAAGTATCACTCGAGAAAGCAACCACGCAGCACATACCGTAGTGTTTTACTTCCCATCTGCCCTTCGACAGATCTCGACACTTGCGTTCATTATAAGTCGAGCAAGCTGCCAATTTCTGAATCCAATCTGCAAGATCGGGGACCTCATTTGGCATCCAAGAGATCGCTTAGGAGAAAGAAAGAAAATGTTCTTACGGAATCTGAACCCACTGAGAACAAAAAATAGTTAAAGTACAGCATATCGCTTACGGTGGAAATTCCATTTCTCGGGAAATGGCAGCAAGTCAGTATGAATAATATCGACAATCCTCACCCTAACGAATCGACTCATCCACCCTCAGTCCCTGTCCTCATCATCACTGGAAATAAAGGGCTTGGTGGATCGACGTCTCAGTGTAATCAGACCTCGATATTGTAAAGGTCAATACAGTCTAATGAGGTGGCTGAGAGCGAACTCGAGCTCGGCCTTCTCAATAAAAAATCTTATCATCAGCATGATCTGCCAGAAAAACGGGTGGTTCTGAGCCAAAGTAATTTGATATCTTCGACAGAACTCAAGCACGACTCGGTCGAGAGGGGCCAACGTAAAGGGGTACATATACACATCCAAAAAACCCTCTACATGGGCCATAATATCTTCTCCCCGAGAGGGTATCTGCAGTATCACCTTTTCCCCCCATCCACAATCTCTCTTCACATCCTCGAGGTGTTTCTCTTCTATTGAGCGAATGAACCTAGAGGCATGTTCTAGATGGCCCGGAACATTGAGAGGTCTCTCTAGCGTAAAGCCTTTCATCGAGATGAAACAGCTCGAGGTTAGTTCGCCCAACGCCGCGGAGTACCAGCGACCGGGCGGGAAGCAGAGGTGGAACTTTCCTCTTACTGGTGATCGGATTTGGGCATGGCAGCCATGGCTCCTTTGAAACAAGAAAACGAAGACGAAATCTCAGGAGAGAACTTTAAACTAAATTGGCAGAAGAACTGACGGAAGAAGAGGAACTCTAAAAGGAAAGTTAGTTGCAGCAAAACGCTCAATGAAAGAAAAGCGGATATATATAAGAAGAGCGATGACTATTCATTTACTTTGATAGCCAATCAACTTTGACAAGGCAATTATGAATTTTTGGGAAATGTACTGACGGGCCACCTCGGTCACTTCATGGCCATGTCATGAGAATGACGTTATCATACAGCGTTCGAGGGATCACGGAGTCAAATCGACCCCTTATAAGCGCCAGTAGTTGAGATGTTGTTGTTCAGTTCTAGTGCAACTCTTCCTTGGTGGAAGAGTTTGTGTTCATCTCAACTTCCTTGTTTCTGTCCTTACTGAATTCGAACTCTTTCTTCTTATCACTTTGCAATCTTTTCTCTTTAGGAGACAACCTCTTATATCATAGATAATTCACAGATCATGTTTATCTCCTGTGCATGTACGCTTCTAGTGCCAATGGGTCTGTTTGATAATGTTTGCACTGATGGACCTGGTTCAACTGGGTAGGCATTTTTCAATCTTCAAAACCATGCAGTGACTTGGTTCAACAAATTTCCCCTTTGTGATGATGACAAACTCTATGCTTAACCTTGTACATACTTCAATCTAACATAAACACTTTGTAAAGTTTTTAAACATTTATCATAATGAGACCAGGTTCATTATTCCCCCTTTTTTATGATGACAAACTTTGTGCTTAACCCTGTACATACTTCAATCCAACATAAACACTTTGTAAAGTTTTTAAGCATTTATCATATAGAGACCATGTTCATTAGGTTATAAATGTCACAAATCTTTGAAATTTTGAAAAACACATATCTTCCCCCTTTTGGCATCATCGAAAAGTTGAAAATTGATAAACTTACCATAGTCATTAACAATTACTCATGGCCATTGAGGAAACTGCAGGTGCAAAGCATGATTAATCATCAAAAGAAACCAATAAAATATAAGCTATTTAAGAAACTAAGACAAAATAAATAACAAAAAAAAGAAGCAAAATTCATTGATTAGATAGCAATACAAGCACCATACAAAAAAAGAACTAAAGAAGTCACAACCATGAGCAAAACAACAGGAAAAAAAAAGGATAAAATCCCAAACTGGGCATTGAGGGGTTTTTGGTGGCACTGGACTCCTAAGGCTGGGAAGGGACAGAGGAGGTTGTGGTCTTGGCTTGAAGAAGAGAGAGCATTTTTTGAAGAACATCCTCATTATTCTCCTTCTCTTTTGCTAATTCAATTTTGAGAGCATCCCGCTCATCTTCAACCTCAATAAGGCGAGATTTCAATCGAAGGAACTCCGCATCCTTTATCTCACCTTCCTGCACCAATGACCTGACCTTGCTATTAATCGGGTGCTTCCTAGATGAACCAGGTTCATCCTCAGGAACATTAACATAGTAGTCACAGGTCAACAGAGTATTTTTCCCAAAGACATCCTTAGCAGTAACCATCTTAGCATACCTTCCTGCACCAATGACCTGACCTTGCTATTAATCGGGTGCTTCCTAGATGAACCAGGTTCATCCTCAGGAACATTAACATAGTAGTCACAGGTCAACAGAGTATTTTTCCCAAAGACATCCTTAGCAGTAACCATCTTAGCATACCTTCCTGCACCAATGACCTGACCTTGCTATTAATCGGGTGCTTCCTAGATGAACCAGGTTCATCCTCAAGAACATTAACATTGTAGTCACAGGTCAGCAGAGTATTCTTCCCAAAGACATCCTTAGTAGTATCCATCTTAGCATTCTTCACTGGAACCTTGAAGTGGGCAAGCGCAGTAGTCAGAATAAATCCATACGGTATGGCGTGTGCCTTGTCTCCATTCACAACTCTGTCCAAGATCTGGATGATGAATGCATGCCAATTTATCTGCTTACCCCTGTACAAGCATTCCATAAGCGTTAAATCCATGTAGCTGGCAATGTGCCTACGCTCTTGTCTTGGCAGCAAAAACGTGATCACAAACTCGAAGAATAGCTTGTGCTGGGGCCTCATTTCACTTTTAAACACTGGCCTGGGCTCAGGTTCCTCCTTATTTTCACAGAAAAATCTGGTAATATTCAGAGCAGAGGACATCCCGTCGAGACTAGGCCATCTTTGCCTTTTGTAATCATCATAGCCCTCAACAGGGATTTGCAGTATCTCTCCCATCTCCTTCACATCAAACGTAATCTGAACCTCTTTAACTGTGGAAGTTACCCTGCCATCTTTGACAATTGCGTTGGCCATAAACTCCACCAACTCATTCCTCGCCAACCTTCCTTCTAGGTGAAGAACCATGTCCTTCCACCCTTGCACATCCAGGGTATCCATCAGAAAGATCATCCCTGATTCCTCAAGATCTCTCACCAGCTTTTCGTTCAGGATAATACGTTTGCCAAACATGGTGAATTTGTCAGTTTCCTCACCAAACATCTCCTCCTCTCCTCCACTCCATTCCTCTTCTTTGACAATCTTGACTTTCCTTGCCTTAGACCTGGTCCTTTTTACAGTGGTTGAGGGTGTGATAGACACATATGCTGACTTCTTGGAGGAAGCCTTAGCCTTTTTAGGTTTAGGTGTCTCTACCACAACTGGAGCAAGTTTCTCCTCATGATGGACCAGGTCCATCATATCATCATCAACATGAACTACCTCAATAGGCTCTCCAACCTTTGCCTTTCCCTTGGCAGCCTTCTTCTTCTTGCTCTCTCTCAAAGCCCTTTCCAAATCTTCTTCTCCTTGTCGAACAACACTTCTAGTAGCTCGGATCTTTGGGGCAGGAGCATCAGCAGATATTGAAGCTTTTCTCTTCTTTGGTGGAACTGGGGTAATAGCCTTCTTGGACTTTGGAGTTCTTTTCTTTTTGGGATTGTAGGATTCCCCCAACTTCCTCAGCATCTCAGCCAACGTCTCCTCAATAGATGAACCAGGTTCATCTACTGATTGTTGTAGGCTCTCTAGACCTGCTGTTGCTTCCCCAGAAATGCTTCCCCTTACATTTGTGACTCCTTCTTCATCAATCACAGGAGCGGGGCCACAAATAGCCAAAGTGGCACCGTCCTTCTTAGATCCCCTTACTGAGCTTCCTTATCCCTCTCTCTCAAGGTTTATATTTTTACCAAGTTTTCTCCGCCTATCTGACACCTCTACATCCATATTCGACCCAACAAAAACAAATTTGTTCTCAGCCATACCAGTTGCAGACCCAACATCAAGATTTCCCTATTCAGTGTCAGATGAACCAGGTGCTTCATCCTCATTAGCGGATTTGAAGGATTCACTAGAGGATTCAGAATCTTGGACCTTGCTAGCTTTAAGTATTTCTTCCAGAAACTTGGCACGAGAACGAGAAGCAAATAATTTTCTAGCCAAAACTTTCACTCTACGCGCCCTGGGGGCTGAAGTAGGGTTAGTTGTGGGTTTAGGAGTAGGTTCAAGAACTGGAAGATTTTGGGGGGTTGAAGATCTGGCTAGAGAATGTGAACTGTACACTGATGGAGAATTAGAACTAGAAGTGTCTTCCCCATGATCAAGGTTGGTGGAGGAAGATGAAGCAGGGGGTGGTGAAGACATTTTTATGAATAATTTTGGAAGAGAAGAAAGTCGATCAGTTTTGGTTTGAGAGGAATGAAGAACTAGGTTCGACGGTTATGCTTTTGAAGAGAGGAGGTAATGATGGCCTTTTAAAGATGTGGTTATTAATTGTACAACGGGAAGATTTATTAGTCAAGTGGAAGTCTAATAGTTGTAGGGGTGTCATTGATTATACGGTTATGGATCCCTAAATCTAGGCTAATTAAGATACGATGGGACTCTTTGGAACTGGTTCATTTTAGGATAAGTACATAGAATTTGAAATGAACCAAAATACAGATAGAGTCCTGCTCATGTGTGACTATAATTATTTCAATAAGTGTATGGAGATGAGAACGTACCTTGTCAGTCAGATGAACCAGCTGCGATGAACCAGGTTCATCGTGTTAAAGTCTTTAATTTGCCTTAATTTACAAATATAGAAAAATATCATTAGTAACCAGGGAATCATATTAATACATGACAAGAGAGTATGGCGGTAAAGTCATAATACTGAGCAATGATTAGTCTGGTTAATTATCTATTTTAGTGTTTCTAGCCAAAAACAAAATTCATTTTTTTTCATTTTTGTTTTTCAATTAGGTGATCTTAATCATCCCTAATTCAATCCGGTTTCTCTCAAAATGCTCCGTACTCAGTGCTTTAGTAAAGATATCTACTGCTTATCAGTAGCACATAATTCAATTGAGATCATTCTTTTTTCATAGTTATCCCTTAGGAAATGGTGTCTAACATCTATGTGCTTGGTTCTTTTATGATGAGCCGGGTTCTTTGTCATACTAATTGCACTAGTATTGTCACAGAAAATAGGAATGCATCTAACCTTTATACCAAAGTCCATGAGTTGTTGCTTGATCCATAGCAACTGAGCACAACATGAGGTTGCAGCCACATATTCAGCCTCAGCAGTAGACAAGGCTACTTAAGTTTGTTTCTTGATGGACCAAGACACAAGGCAAGAACCCAAAAAGTGAGCCATGCTTGAATTTCTTTTCCTGTCAAGCAGGAAACCTGCATAATATGCATCAGCATATCCTACAAGGTCGAAATTACTACCTTTAGGATACCAAAGGCATAAATCAGTAGTGCCTTTCAGATATGTCACTATTCTCTTCACTGTAGTTAGATGGGACTCCTTTGGATTTGCTTGAAACCTACCACACAGTCCTACAATGAACACAATATCAGGTCTGCTGGCAGTGCGATATAATAAAGACCCAATCATCCCTCTATATAGCTTCTATTCAACGGATGAACTAGGTTCATCCACATCTAATTTTGTAGTTGTGGATGTGGGGGTGTCAATTTCTTTTGAGTCTTCCATTTTAAATCTTTTGAGAAATTCCTTCAGATATTTTTGTTGATGGATCATTGTTCCATTTGAGTTTTGCTTGATTTGCAAGCCTAAGAAGAAGTTTAGCTCACCCATCATACTCATCTCAAACTCACTCCCCATAAGTTTAGCGAATTCCTTACTCAATGTTTCAGAGGTCACCTTAAATATGATATCATCCACATATATTTGCACAACCAGGAGATCCTTACGTTTTTCCTTTAAGAACAAGGTACTGTCAATTTTACGTCGTTTGTATCCATGTTCTAGCAGAAATTTTGGTAGACGCTCATACCATGCTCTTGGTGCTTGTTTGAGTCCATACAAAGCCTTGTCAAGCTTCTATACATGGTCAGGTCACTCCTTGCTCTCAAAACCTGGAGGTTGTTTGACAAATACTTCTTCCTTCAGATAGCCATTGAGGAAAGCACTTTTTACATCCAATTGATGGAGAGTGAATTCCATGTGTGCAGCAAATGCTATAAGAAGTCTGATTGCCTCCAGTCTTGCCACAGTAGTAAAGGTCTCATCATAGTCAATTCCTTATTTTTGACTATATCCTTGGACAACCAGTCTGGCCTTGTTTCTTGTAACAGTTCCATCCTCATCGAGTTTGTTCCTAAAGACCCACTTTGTGCCAATCACTGATCTGACTAGTGGTCTAGGTACCAAGTGCCATACTTGACTTCTTTCAAATTGATTCAGCTCTTCTTGCATGGCATTTACCCAGTCCACATCCTGTAGGGCTTCACCAATGTTCTTTGGTTCGATCAAGGATAGAGAGGCATCAAACGCACACAGATTTTTCAAAGATGATCTTGTTTTGATTCCAGATGTCAAGTCTATTATGATGTTCTCAAGAGGGTGAGAACCTCTGATATCTGTGTGGTTTGAGAACCAACTGTTCACTTCTGAATGATCCCATGATGTTTTGTTGTTGTGGAACAGGATTAGTTCCAAGGTCCAGAGTAATTTGATATTGAGTTCCCCCTGTCATGTTGCTTGGGATAGTTGGACCTGGTCCATCACCTGTTCCATCTTCCATATTTGCTTCAATGTGGTCACTGCTTCTCACCAGTCCAAGCTCCTCATCTTCTGGTTCCTGTCTCTCAGAAAGAGTGTTAGTTTTATCAAAGACAACATGCACACTCTCTTCTACACACATAGTTCTTTTATTATATACTTTATAAGCTTTGCTATGTGATGAATATCCCAAGAATACTCCCTCATCACTTCTGGGATCAAATTTACCTAGGGAATCTTTGTCATTGTTGTGCACAAAGCACTTACATCCGAAAGCCCTAAGGTGGGATATGTTGGGATTTCTCCCTTTAAGTAATTCATAAGGAGTTTTCTCTACCAGTGGCCTAGTCATGCATCTATTTATTATGTAGCATGCAGTGTTTATTGCTTCTGCCCAGAAGCTATGAGGTAGTTTTCTAGAAAGAAGCATGGTTCTGGCCATGTCTTCAAGAGTTTTGTTTTTTCTTTCAACAACCCTATTTTGCTGTGGGGTTCTAGGGGCAGAAAAGTTGTGATTGATACTGTCATGACCCGAAATCCCACCTTCGGGCCATGACTGCGTCTAACGATGAACCCGCTAGACAAGCCAACGTTTGAACTAAGTAAGACCCAATAGCAACCTAAACGAGCAAAATAACTAAGCATCGATGGTCCACAATGTGAAAGATAACAAATAACCAAAATATAACATAGCAATTTCGAAATAAAACCCATATACAAATCCTAGAACTGGTGTCACATACTCACGAACTGTCTAAGAGATTACTAAAAACAAAAGGTCTGAAAATAAGTACATAGGACTGTCTTTGAAATATAAAGTAAGACAGAGCTGAAAGTAAAGAGTAAAAGGTGACGCCAAGGCCCACAAATGTCTGCGGGTCTACCTTGATGTCCCTGTATGAACTTAGTGAAGCTCCGACCGTCAGTGATCACCGGGTCCGGCAGCGTAGTCTGCACAACATAAAGAAGTGCATGTGTAGCCACAGTACAACCGGCCTCATGTACTGAGTAAGTGTCGAGCCTAACCTCGAAGAAGTAGTGACGAGGCTAGGACCAACAACAACATATGTGCCTGTGCAATTTTATATAATAATAGGAAGAATGACAACAGAAATAAGCAAGTAAGACAGATATGGGGAGAACATGCTGGGGTAAAAAGGGCAACAAAATGCTAGCACGGTAGAACAGGGTAATAACTGAAATGTAAAGGTAAAGGAAGGAATTTAACTTCTCAAGCATATAATGAACAGAAAAAGTCACGGCATGTCCCCTCGTGCACAAACTCACACACACTCGGCACAGAATGTCCCCTCGTGCATATATAATAACACTCGGCACGGAATGTCCCCTCGTGCATAACCTCACAATCACTCGGCACGAAATATCCCCTCGTGCGTATATAATAACACTCGACACGGAATGTCCCCTCGTGCAAAACCTCACAATCACTTGGCACGGAATGTCCCCTCGTGCGTATTTAATAACACAAAGCAACAACATAATGTGAAAGTCAACACTAAGAAGTCTCAAGTGCATGGAAATACATCAATACAATTCTATTGCCCCGGCAAGGGGAAATCATAAATTACAAACTCAACAAAATGCCCGACAGGGGTCTCATCTATAACCAACCTCGCATCAGAAATACAATTTCAACGGTGTAAGCCTCAACTGAAACAATTAACTCAATAACTTTCCACGTCATGAAACAACATGAAGGTATCACTTTTAATTCACCAATTACTCATAGTGCGGAGAATAATAAGAACACAATAAGTTTCATCACAATTGACTCACGGACATGCTTGACCGCAACGCATAGGCACTCGTCACCACGCCTATACGTTGGACATGAGTTACACATAGCAAATAAGACTCTATACCTAATCCCTCAAGCTAAGATTAAGCCAAACACTTACCTCGGCTCCAAGGAAAATGCAAGTCAGGCCTCAATCACAGCCTTCCCTTTCGAATCCAACTCCGAATCGATAATATCTAGACACAATGGATTTATTAACATCAATAAATACTCAATAAACCAATTCCCAAGCCTAATTATACATTTCATACTATTCCTCCAAGAATACTAAAATTCGACCCCGAGCCCACACATTCGGATTTTCGAAAATTCATGAAGGAATTAATTACCCGGAGTCTAAGGATCAAAGTTATGTAATTTATACAAGAATTCATGGCCTAACATGGAAAAATCCCAAAATCCTCAAGAACCCTAAAATTACTACCTAATTCTATGATTTTTAGATGATTAGTAGTGAATTTAACTAGGAATTAGTGTTTGAAAGTAGTAAAACTATGGAATTTACTTACCTCAATAACAGTGGTGGAAGGTCCCTTGAAGAGTTCTCTAAAAACTTGAAGAGGAAGGTGAAAATGGAGGAAAAGTGCTAAGTCCCGTATTTTATAAAACTGCCCAGGGATTCCTTAACTGCGATCGCGAAGACAACCTGGCCAGACCTCTGCGCTCGCGGCCGAGGTCCTGCGATCGCGAAGGCCAACTGGCCAGACCTCTGCGATCGTGAAGAACAAACTTCGCCCGGCCCAGACGCGACTCTATGCGATCGCGAGGAAAGACTGCGATCGCGAAGGTGTGGAACCCAGACCTCTGCGATCGCAAAGGGGAAGCTGCGATCGCAGAGAACAATCAACAGCCCAGCAAAATCCTTCTCCGCGATCGCAACCCACCTTCTGCGATCGCAGAGAAGGAAACTAGATAGCATAAATTTCTGGTTTTCCAACTTAGCTCCCGGGGGTCCAAAACACACCCGAGCCCCTTGGGACCCCGTCCAAAAGCACCGGAAAGTTTGTATTCGTGCTACGGACTCGCTCCAACTTCCGGAATATGAAGAACAACAACGAAACTCAAAATTCAACCCCAAAACCAAATTGAATCAAAACTAAGAACTTGAAATTCTAGAATTCACTTCAATGCGTCGAACCGGCCTAAACTACTCGGAATGACTTCAAATTTTGCAGACAAGTTATAAATGACACGACGGAACTATTCCCGATCTCGGAATTTCATTCGGACCTCGGGAACATAAAATCACCTTTCAAGCCAAATTTCAAATTCTTTAAAACCTCAAAACTTCATTAACTCCAGTTTTCTTCATTTTGATCCGAAACCAATCAAATCAAGTCCGTTTTACACCAAATTTCATAGATAGGACAAATAACATATAATAAACCTGTTTCGGGCTCCAGAACCGTAATACGGGCCCGATAACACGGCTTTCACATAATTACTCATTTTCACAATCCTTTATTATTTCCTGAAAACAACTTTGTTTAAAAATTCATTCATCGGGCTTGGGACCTCGGAATTCGATTCCGGGCATACGCCCAAGTCCCATATTTTCCTACGGACCCTCCGGGACCGTCACATCACGGGTCTGGGTCTGTTTACCAAAAATATTGACCGAAGTCACTTTATTCAATTATTCAATTCAACAACCCCATTTTTATTGAATTTGCACATGGAAGCTTCCCGGCTACCTGCCCGGGCTGCGCACGCATATTGAGGTGAGATTAACAGAGGCTTTCGAGGACTCGGAACACAGATTTAGCTGGAATTACTTAGGATGAACTCTTGGGTCATCACAATCTCCATCTGTAAAACAAACGTTCGTCCTCGAACGGACATAGAAAAGTACCTAAGTCTGAGAAAAGATGGGGGTAACGACTCTTCATATCGGTCTCGGACTCCCAAGTAGCTGCCTCGACAGGCTGACCCCTCCACTGAACACGGACCGAAGGATAACTCTTCGACCTCAGCTGGCGAACCTGCTTATCTATTATGGCTACCGGCTCCTCCTCATAAGTCAGATCCTTTTCCAATTGGACACCGCTGAAATCAAGAACATGAGATGGATCTGCAATATACCTCCGGAGCATGGATACATGAAACACTGGATGCACTACTGATAAATGCGGTGGCAAGGCAAGTCTGTAGGCCACCTCTCCTAGCTTATCTAAAATCTCAAGTGGACCAATGTACCTAGGGCTCAACTTGCCCTTCTTTCTGAATCTCATCACGCCCTTCATAGGCGACACTCGAAGGAACACCTGGTCTCCTACCATGAAAGCCAAATCTCGAACTCTACGATCTACGTAACTCTTTTTCCTGGACTGAGCTGTACGAAGCCTATCCTGAATAATCTTCACCTTATCCAAGGCATCCTGGACTAACTCAGAACCCAATAATCTAGCCTCCCCGAGCTCAAACCATCCAATTGGAGACCGACATCGCCTACCATACAACGCCTCATACGGAGCCATCTGAATGCTCGACCGGTAACTGTTGTTGTAGGCAAACTCTGATAAAGGCAAGAACTGTCCCATGAGCCACCAAAATCAAAAACACANATATAAATCTGAGCCAACTTCTCTGCTGAAGATGAAACCGCCACCGGGATGAAATGTGTTGACTTGGTCAGCCTATCTACCACAACCCATACTGCGTCAACCATCCTCGGAGTCCGTGGGAGCCCAACTACTAAATCCATCGTGATACGCTGCCACTTTCACTCGGGAAGCTAAATCCGCTGCATCAAACCACCGGGTCTCTGGTGCTCATATTTAACCTGCTGACAATTCAAGCACCGAGCCACATAAGCCACAATATCCTTCTTCATTCTACGCCACCAATAATGCTACCGCAAGTCCTGGTACATCTTCGTGGCGCCCGGATGAATGGAATACCGGGAACTATGGGCCTCCTGCAATATTAACTCACGAATGCCATCAACATCAGGAACACATATACGACCCTGCAATCTCAAAACTCCCTCAGCATCAACTGTGACCTGCTTGGCACGTCCGTGCCGAACCGCATCCCTAAGAGCACACAAATGACGATCCTCATACTGCCTGGCGCGAATGCGATCATACAATGAAGAACGAGCGACGGTGTGGGCCAAAACACTGGCACCCTCAGACACCTCCAATCTAACAAATCGATTGGCTAACGCCTGAACATCCAAAGCCAATGGTCGCTCTCCAACTGATAGATGAGCCAAACTACCCATGCTGGCTGACTTCCGGCTCAAGGCATCGGCCACCACATTGGCCTTTCTCGAATGATAGAGAATAGTAATGTCATAATCTTTCAGCAACTCTAACCACCTCCTCTGCCTCATATTCAACTCCTTTTGCTTAAACAAGTGTTGCAAACTCTTATGATCAGTGAATACCTCACACGGTACCCCATACAAATAGTTTCTCCAAATCTTCAAGGCATGAACAATAACTGCAAGCTCCAAATCATGGACTTGGTAGTTCTTTTCGTGAATCTTCAGCTGACGTAAAGCATAGGCTATAACCCTCTCATCCTGCATCAGTACTGCACCCAGTCCAACTCGCAAAATATCACAATACACGGTATAAGAACCCGAACTTGTGGGCAGTACCAACACTGGTGCTGTGGTCAATGCTGTCTTGAGCTTCTGAAAGTTCGCCTCACACTCCTCCGACCATCTAAACTGAACACTCTTCTGCGTCAACTTGGTCATAGGGGTTGCTATAGATGAAAACCCCTCCACGAACCGGCGATAATAGCCTGCTAGGCCTAAGAAACTCTGAATCTCTGTGGCTGAAGTGGGCCTAGGCCAATATCTGACCACTGAAACTTTCTTCGGATCCATCTGAATGCCTTGTGCCGATACCACGTGGCCCAAGAATGCCACAGAACTCAACCAGAACTCACACTTAGAAAACTTGGCATACAACTGCCTATCCCTCAAAGTCTGGAGGACGACTCAAAGGTGTTACTCGTGCTCCTCTCGATTGCGAGAGTATATCAAAATATCATCTATAAACACGATCACAAATGAGTCCAAATAAGGCCTGAATACCCGATTCATCAACTCCATGAAAGCAGCGAGGGCATTAGTCAACCCGAACGACATGACCAAAAACTCATAATGCTAATAACGAGTGCGAAAAGTTGTCTTAGGCACATCAGAAGCCCTAATCCTCACCTGATGATAACCAGACCTCAAGTCTATTTTAGAGAACACCGTAGCACCCTGGAGCTGATCCAATAAGTCATCAATCCTCGGCAAAGGATACTTGCTCTTGATAGTAACCTTATTCAATTGCCGGTAGTCAATACACATCCTTATTGAGCCGTCTTTCTTCTTCACGAACAATACTAGAGCACCCCAAGGTGAAACACTAGGCCTAATGAAGCCTTTATCCAACAAATCCTGCAATTGTTCCTTTAATTCCTTCAATTCTGGCGGAGCCATACGATACGGGGGAATAGAAATGGGCTGAGTGCCCTCAGCTAGCTCAATACAAAAATCAATATCCCTGTCGGGTGGCATACCCGGCAGGTCAGCAGGGAATACCTCTAGAAATTCACGAACCACGGGCACAGACTCCATAGAAGGAACCTCAGCACTAGAATCACGAACATAGGCCAAATAGGCCAAACACCCCTTCTCGATCATGCGCCGAGCCTTCATATAAGAAATAACTCTACCAGAGGAATGACTAGGAGTCCCTCTCCACTCTAACCAAGGTACTCCTTGCAAGGCTAGGGTCATTGTCTTGGCATGACAGTCCAGAATAGCATAATAGGGAGATAACCAATCCATGCCCAATATAATATTAAAGCCAACCATATCAAGAAGCAAGAGATCAACATGAGTCTCCAGACCACCAATAACTACTACGCAAGAATGGTAGACTTGATCTACCACTATAGAATCACCCACCAGCGTAGACACATGTACAACAGTACTCAAGGAATCACGGGGCATGCTCAAATAAGGGGCAAAGTATGAAGACACATAGGAGAATGTAGAACCTGGATCAAATAGCACCGAAGCCTCTCGGTTGCAAACTAAAACTGTACCTGTAATAACTGCATCAGAGACCTCGGCATCTGGACGAGCAGAAAAAGCATAACACCGGGGTTGAGCCCCTCTAACCTGTATATCTCTGGGTCTACCTGCCACGGGCTGACCTCTACCTCTCATGGGCTGCCCTCCACCTCTATGAATCTGACCTCCACCTCTGGCACCACGACCACCACCCCTAGCTGGCTGAGGGGGTGAGGGTGCACCTGATGCGGGAACCCTGATACTGAGGACCACCAAAACCTCGGGGGAAAAACTTGGAAATATGCCACATATCACCGCAAGTGAAGCAAGACCTCGGCTGCTGAGAATACTGACCCTAGAACTGACCATGTCGACCAGAATGACCACTCTGATAGATCTGAATCGGCGGTGCACTGATGGACGTTGAATGTGCACTGCGAGATACCTGGAGTGCCGACTGATAAGGCCTAGGAGGATGACCTCTGCCAAAGGAATCTCTGCCTCTAGATGAGGCACCACTGAAACCGCCAAAATGACGAGGTCTCTTGTCAGACCCCTGTCCACCACCCTGGGATAATACCATCTCAATGCGCCTGGCCACATCAGCTGCGTCCTGAAAGGAGATATCGGTACCCGTCTCTCTGGCCATCTGAAGTCTGATGGGCTGAGCTAGACCCTCAATAAACCTTCGAACCCGCTCCCGCTCAGTGGGGAGTATCATAATGGCATGCCTGGCCAGCGTAATGAACCTGGTCTCGTACTGCGTGACGGACATGGAGCCCTGCTGTAGACGCTCAAACTGCCTCCGAAGATCCTCTCTCTGAGTAACTGGAAGGAACTTTCCCAAGAACAACTCAGAGAACTGACCCCAAGATAGAGGTGCAGACCCAGCTGGTCTGGTCAAGAAGTAATCTCTCCACCAAGTCTTGGCGGTGCCAGAACGACGGAATGTAGAAAAATCAACTCCATTGGACTCCACAAAGCCCATGTTCTGAAGAACCTCGTAACAACTGTCTAAATAATCCTGGGGATCCTCTGATGGTGCACCAGTAAATGTAGTAGTGAATAACTTGGTGAACCGGTCCAACCTCCACAGAGCGTCTGCTGGCATGGCTGCTCCCTCAACTGCTGGTGCCATAATACCCGACTGAACTACTCCGGCCGCTTGAGGTGCCGTAGTCTGGAACTGAGTGGCAAACTGCTCTAGCGTATGAATAGCAGGAGTCTGGGTCCCTCCCCCAGCCTGAGATCCAAATGGTTCAGTAGGAAGAAGACCGGACTGAGCCACACTCTCCATGAGTCCCACTAAGCGGACTAGAGCGTCTTGAAGCACTGGGGTGGCAATGAACCCCTCTGGGACCTGAGCTGGTCCAACCGGAACTGTCTGAGTAGGAACCTCACCGACAAAGTCTACCTGTGGGTCCTCTACCGGAGCTGCTGCTCTTGCTCTGCCTCGGCCTCTAGCACGACCTCGGCCCCTCGTAGGAGCTGCAATAGAAGGATCAGGCTGCTGGTCGGTCAATGAGGAAGCGCGCGTTCTCTCCATCTGCGAGAGAGTAAAATAGAGACTCTATTAGTATTCAGATTTCCAACTGGCACGATAGAGAATGAAAGATGTGAAGTTATTCCTAACTTAGCAGCCTCTAGAGGATAAGTACATACGTCTCTGTACCGATCCCTCAGACTCTACCAAGTTTGTCCGTGAGTGGTGAGACCTAAGCAACCTAGGGCTCTGATACCAACTTGTCACAACCCGAAATCCCACCTTCGGGCAATGACTGCGTCTAACGGTGAACCCGCTAGACAAGCCAACATTTGAACTAAGTAAGACCCAATAGAAACCTAAACGAGCAAAATAACTAAGCATCGATGGTCCACAATGTGAAAGATAACAAATAACCAAAATAACATAGCAATTTCGAAATAAAACCCATATACAAATCCCAGAACTGGTGTCACATACTCACGAACTGTCTAAGAGATTACTAAAAACAAAAGGTCTGAAAATAAGTACATAGGACTGTCTTTGAAATATAAAGTAAGACAGAGCTGAAAGTGAAGAGTAGAAGGTGACGCCAAGGCCCACGAACGTCTGTGGGTCTACCTCGATGTCCCTGTATGAACTGAGTGAAACTCCGACCGTCAGTGATCACCGGTTCCGGCTGCGTAGTCTGCACAACATAAAGAAGTGCAGGTGTAGCATCAGTACAACCAACCCCATGTACTAAGTAAGTGTCGAGCCTAACCTCGGCGAAGTAGTGACGTGGCTAGGACCAACAACAACATATGTACCTGTGCAATTTTATATAATAACAGGAAAAAAAATGACGATAGAAACAAGCAAGTAAGACAGATATGGGGAGAAGTAAAAAGAGCAACAAAATGCTAGCACGGTAGAACAGGGTAATAACTGAAATGTAAAGGTAAAGGCAGGAATTTAATTTCTCAAACATATAATGAACAGAAAAAGGCACGGCATGTCCCCTCGTGCACAACCTCACACACACTCGGCACGGAATGTCCCCCTGTGCATATATAATAACACTCGGCACGGAATGTCCTCTCGTGCATAACCTCACAATCACTCGGCACGGAATGTCCCCTCGTGCATAACCTCACAATCACTCGGCACGGAATGTTCCCTCGTGCGTATATAATAACACTCGGCACGGAATGTCCTCTCGTGCAAAACCTCACAATCACTCGGCACGGAATGTCCCCTCGTGCGTATATAATAACACAAAGCAACAACATAATGTGAAAGTCAACACTAAGAAGTCTCAAGTGCATGGAAATACATCAATACAACTCTATTGCCCCGGCAAATCATCAATTACAAACTCAACAAAATGCCCGACAGGGGTTTCAGTTATAACCAACCTCGCATCAGAAATACAATTTCAACGGTGTAAGCCTCAACTGAAACAATTAACTCAATAACTTTCCACGTCATGAAACAACATCAAGGTATCACTTTTAATTCACCAATTACTCATAGTGCGGAGAATAATAAGAACACAGTAAGTTTCATCATAATTGACTCACGGGCATGCTTGACCGCAACACATAGGCACTCGTCACCACGCCTATACATTGGACATGAGTTACACATAGCAAATAAGACTCTATACCTAATCCCTCAAGCTGAGGTTAAGCCAAACACTTACCTCGACTCCAAAGAAAATGCAAGTCAGGCCTCAATCACAGCCTTCCCTCTCGAATCCAACTCCGAATCATTAATATCTAGACACAATGGATTTATTAACATCAATAAATACTCAATAAACCAATTCCCAAGCCTAATTATACATTTCATACTATTCCTCCAAGAATACTAAAATTCGACCCCGAGCCCACACGTTCGGATTTTCGAAAATTCATGAAGGAATTAATTACCCGGAGTCTAAGGATCGAAGTTATGTAATTTATACAAGAATTCATGGCCTAACATGGAAAAATCCCAAAATCCTCAAGAACCCTAAAATTACCACCTAATTCTATGATTTTTAGATGATTTAGTAGTGAATTTAACTAGGAATTAGTGTTTGAAACTAGTAAAACTATGGAATTTACTTACCTCAATAACAGTGGTGGAAGGTCCCTTGAAGAGTTCTCTAAAAACTTGAAGAGGAAGGTGAAAATGGAGGAAAAGTGCTAAGTCCCGTATTTTATAAAACTGCCCAGGGATTCCTTAACTGCGATCGTGACAATGGGCATGCGATCGCGAAGACCAGCTGGCCAGACCTATGTGATCGCGGCCGAGGTCCTGCGATCACGAAGGACAACTGGCCAGACCTCTGCGATCGCGGAAGAGGTCCTGCGATCGCAAAGAACAAACTTTGCCCCGCCTAGACGCGACTCTATGCGATCGCGAGGAAAGACTGTGATCGCGAAGGTGTGGAACCCTGACATCTGCGATCACAAAGGGGAAGCTGCGATCGTAGAGAACAATCAACATCCCAGCAAAATCCTTCTCCGCGATCGCAACCCACCTTCTGCGATCACAGAGAAGGAAACAAGATAGCAGAAATTTCTGGTTTTCTAACTTAGCTCCCGGGGGTCCAAAACACACCCGAGCCCCTCGGGACCCCGTCCAAAAGCACAGGCAAGTCTGTATTCGTGCTACGAACTCGCTCGAACTTCCGGAATATGAAGAACAACAACGAAACTCAAAATTCAACCCCAAATTCAAATTGAATCAAAACTAAGAACTTGAAATTCTAGAATTCACTTCAATGCGCCGAACCGGCCTAAACTACTCGGAATGACTTCAAATTTTGCAGACAAGTTATAAATGACACGACGGAACTATTCCCGGTCTCGGAATTTCATTCGGACCTCTGGAACATAAAATCACCTTTCAAGCCAAATTTCAAATTCTTTAAAACCTCAAAACTTCATTAACTCTAGTTTTCCTCATTTTGATTCGAAACCAATCAAATCAAGTCCGTTTTACACCAAATTTCACAGATAGGACAAATAACATATAATACACTTGTTCCGGGCTCCAGAACCGTAATACGGGCCCGATAACACGGCTTTCACATAATTGCCATTTTCACAATCCTTTATTATTTCCTGAAAAACAATTTCTTTAAAAATTCATTCCTCGGGCTTGGGACTTCGAAATTCGATTCCGGGCACACGCCAAAGTCCCATATTTTCCTACGGACCCTCCTGGACCGTCACATCATGGGTCCGGGTCCGTTTACCAAAAATGCTGACCGAAGTCACTTTATTCAATTATTCAATTCAAAAATCCCATTTTTATCGAATTTTCACATGGAAGCTTCCCGGATACCTGCCCGGGATGCGCACGCATATCGAGGTGAGATTAACAGAGGCTTTCGAGGTCTCTGAACAAATATTTAGCTGGAATTACTTAGGATGACCTCTTGGGTCATCACAGATACCATGTTCATCACAGAACTCAGCAAACTTTGCATTCTCAAATTCAGTACCATGATCAGATCTTATTGATGCTAGTTGATTTCCCAATTGTTTTTGAGTTTTTCTAACAAATGAAGTGAACATATCAAATGCTCCATCTTTAGATGTCAGAAATAAGGTCCAGGTTAACCTTGAGTAATCATCAACTAGCACCATTACATATTTCTTACCACCCCTACTTAGAGTTCGCATAGGACCACATAAGTCCATATGAACCAGTTCCAACGTTCTGGTGGTACTGACCATTTTCTTGCTTTTGAATGAGGATCTTACCTGCTTCCCCCTTGCACATGCCTCACAAACGTTTTCTTCCTTGAACTTAATGTTAGGAAGCCCTACCACTAAGTCCTTAGAGACTAATTTGTTAAGCCGATTCAAACTCGCATGACCAAGTCTTTTGTGACAAAGTAGGGGATCACTGTCCAACACACTTAAGCAAGTGAGTTCATTTTTAAACAGTGTGGACAAGTCTATGACATAGATGTTATTCATTCCTTTTCCCTGCAAAACAATCTTGTTAGTAAGCAGGTTAATCATAAAACATTTTGTGGAAGTGAAAGCAACCAGGTTACCTATGTCACACAATTGTGACACATTGATTAGGCTATATTTCAAGACATCTATCAAGTACACATGTTCAATGGAACGTGTGTCATCCTTACCTACCTTACAAATCCCTATAATTTCACCTTTCTTTCCATTTCCAAATGAGACATTTCCTCCTTTGAGGTTTTCAAGTGAAAGGAACTATTCCTTGTTCCCTGTCATATGTTTTGAGCAGCCACTATCCAAGTACCAAATTTGGCTGCTTCCTCTCACTTGAACCTACAAAAGGAATCAGGGGTTAGTTTTAAGAACCCAAACTAGTTTGGGTCCTTTTCTATGAGAGAAAGGATGAATTAAGCTTTTTCTGGCCCAATTTGGTAATCGGTTTTTCTTTTTAACAAAACTCTCATTTCTTCGACTGGCTTGCTCTTTTGTAGTACATTCAATTTTGTAGTGGCCAGTCTTACCACAATGGGTGAAGATTTTATTCTTAGGGAGAGTGAGATACTTGCTTTTGGGATCCCACTTGGGTAGTTGACTCCCAAAGACAAGTCCTCTCATGTTGCTACTATGGTTTTCTTGAAGCCATGTCAAGGCATCAGAGGACTTATTCCATTTTCAAGTTCGATATAACTCATGTTTGACTTTACCAAGTTCTTCTTTAAGAGTCCTTATTTGTTCATCCTTGGTATACATCTTATCTTTTAGTTTTCCCATATTTTCTTCTAAAAGGGTATGAGAATGATCAACAATCTTTTTACTGGATCCTAGCTTTAACTTTAGGTTTTCAGATTTTAGCTCTAGAATCTCAGTTTCAAGTGGGTGAACTTGGTTCATCAGAATAGTGTTTTTCTTTTCAGATTCACTTACTCTGATTTCCAGGTTCATACATTTTGCTTTTAGCATTGCACATTATTTAGAGAGTTGTATTTTATCTTTGGTTGTTTCTTCAGGATCATCCATGAAATCCAGTAGCAACTCAGAAAGTTTCTCTTTAGATAGGAACTTTATTTTGTTTTTGAGATAGGAGATACTTACCTCTGGTTCTTCATATGATTCCTCACCAGATTCTCCAATTTCCTTGAGCGCCTGTTCTTCATTCTCACTATCTTCTAATTCTTCATCTTAACTTTCCCCCCAAGCAGCAACCATAGCTTTTGTTGTGGTTTTATTAGGTTGGACCAGTTCCTTCTTTCAAATCTCTCCTTTTTACATTCCACTTCCCACTAAGGACAGTTCTTGATATGGTGGTCAGTCTTTCCACATTTGTAGCATCCCTCGTTGATTGGCCTTTCTGGAGCTTTTGCTTTGTTGTAGTTTCCACCTGTAGAGATGCCCTTCTTCCTTATGAGAAAGTTTCTAAATTCATTGGTAATCATGGCCATTTAATCCTCCTCCAGATCTGCTCCCTCAGTGATTCTCAGTGCTAGACTCCTTTCCTTCTTTGGAGCATCCATTTTCATTATCTACCTTCTGAATTCATAGGCAGTGAGGTTGCTAATTAGCTCGTCCAATCTGAGGGTTGCCATATTTTGGATTCCTGGATAGCAGTGATTTTACTTCCTAGGAAATTGGCAAGACCCTTGTCAGGATCTTCTCCACCATGTCCTCTTCAAGAATGACTCTACCAAGAGACTTGAGTTCATTTGTCAGAGTTGTGAACCTCGTGTACATCTCTTGGATTGTCTCTCCTTCTTTCAGAGTAAAGTTTTCATACTGAGAGTATAGTAGAGTACCTCTTGATATTTTCACTTGAGGTGTTCCTTCATGGGCTACTTGCAAGGTATCCCAGATTTCTTTTGCAGTGGTGCAACTTTGGATCCTGTTATACTCGTCTGGACCTAGTCCACACACTAGCCACTTTTTGGCCTTAGCATTCGTCTCCCATTTCTTCAGATCCTCAGCACTGTAGTCAGCTCTAGTTTTTGGTACATCTGCTCCTTCAGCAGTCTTTTTCATGGTGGCTAGAGGACCATCAGTGACTATGTCTCAAAGCTCATAGTCTTCTCCAATCAAGTGGTCCTTCATCCTATACTTCCACCAAGAGTAATACTGGCCACTGAAGAGTGGTGGCCTTGCAATTGATTGACCCTCCTAGTTTCCAGGTGGTGCACTCATTTTGATCTTTTCCAAGGTGTTAGCCTTTTTCAAGGATAATCTGCTCTAATACCAATTGATGTTTTATATGTCAATACCACACAAGAGGTGGGTGATTTGTGTGGTGTCCAATTTTTTGAGTGCAGTCTTTATAGAAGAACCTGGTTCTTCTTGGTGTTCCAACTTCTACTGTTTCCGAAAAAGTAATTGCAGAATTAAAGAACACAACAATTTTGACGTGGAAAACACCTGGCTCAAAAGGTGAAAAAACCACGACCTACTTCCCAGTAGGATTTTCCCAAACTCTTCACTACAACTCCGAGCCAAACAGAATTTACAAAATAAACTCTTTTGTAAACCTAAGGACTAACTCTAACCCCTTTGTAGCAAACTAGCCTCTAGCTAATTGCGACAAACTTCAAGTTAACTCTAACTTGATCAATGTGTACCTATTACAATTGCTTCTAATAAAGCTGAAAGATACAATACTTAATCACCTACTACAAACCAATTAGACTCAAAAGATAACATATGAAACTGGTTCTTCTAGCTGGTTCAAGTAGCTTTTGTGTCGCACAAGGAATCTGCTTGCAAAATTGCTTTGGTAATTTTGATTTTAGTTCTTGTTTCACTTCTGTCTTTGTGTGATCGATTCTTCAGCAGGAATACATCAATATTTTATAAGCGACAGTAGTTGAGATGTTGTTGTTCAGTTCTAGTGCAACTCTTCCTTAGTGGAAGAGTTTGTGTTCATCTCAACTTCCTTGTTTCTGTCCTTGCTGAATTTGAATTCTTTCTTCTTATCACTATGCAACCTTTTCGCTTTAGGAGACAACCTCTTAATTCATAGATAATTCACATATCATGTTTATCTCCTGTGCATGTACGCTTCTTGTGCCAATGGGTCTGTTTGATAATGTTTGCCCTGATGGACCTGGTTCAACTGGGTAGGCATTTATCAATCTTTAAAACCATGCAGTTACTTGGTTCAACAACATTAAATAAAGGAATCCTTTGCATTCCAAAAATATCTCTACAGAAGATCATTTACAAAACTCCCATGCGGAGCCCATGTACAAGAGAGAAGAAATAAAAAGAGCAAAAGCGGCATATTCTTCATCTCCGCTACTTCCCGAGTCTCTTGCGGAGCCCTCCTCTGAAGTAGTCGGAACTGCCGATTCCTCTTCCAAGGCCTTGGTTTATTCGATCTCGGCAGAGAGATCGAAACCCTTGACATGCACTTCCACGAAGGCCTGCCTCCGAGCTTCCAACTGAGCATGAGCAACGGCGCGAGCTATTTTGAGCTTGGCCTTTTCGGATGTCTCTCTTGCCCGAGTATTTGCGGCGGTGACATCCTCTTTGTACGACGATATAAATGCATCAGCTTCAGACTTGGCCGTGGATAATGCGGAAGCCGATTTAGCATGGAGCCTTCGAATTTTCTAGCCTCCTCATGAGCACCTCGAAGAAGACCCTAAGTCGAGGCCAGCTCCTCCCGAATAATATCCCTCTCCGAGGCCATGTTACCATTATACCGCTTTAGCTCGAGGATCTCGGCGTCTTTGGCCGTAATCTCTCCCCGAAGCTGCCCCACTAGGGCATCCTTTTGCTCAATCTGCAAATGCCAAGCCAAGGTAATAAACACCAAGTTATGACGATAAAAGACAAGATCATGAATACCAAACTACATGTCTGATGGTTGGCTCGGGGACTGCACCGGAGACCTCCTCGAGGGTCTCCTCAATACAAGGTGGGACCACATCAGCCACCTTTGACTCGGAAGTCTTCTGCTCGGCAACCTTCAAAGCATCAGCGCTTCGCCTTACTCTATGTACCAACGGGCAACTGTCATCATCTTCGTTTTCAACACGAAGACTCTCAGCAGTTGTCGAAGTTAGGACCGTTGCAGCGGCCCTAGGTTTTCGAGCCAGAGCTTTCTTTGGTTTCGGAGACTCCACCGGCTTCTCCCTCTTCCTCTTTTTGTCCTTGGCGGGTTTTTGGGTTTATTCTTCGCCAGGAGAAGGCGGTCTCATCGAAATGGCTTGCCCGAGGTCTGCACAAGCACACAATGTCAAACTTACCGCCAAGAAATACGTTTACAAGTAACTTAGAAGTAACAACGGTAAAGGCATACCATGATTTTCTTCCTGCCATCGCGTCTTGTCCAAATCACGCTTATTATATGGGAAGGCGGAGTCTAAGAGTTAACCCATCCCGGGAGGTCCTTGACACCGCCGGGGAACCACACGGTGGCTATACAATAAGAAAAGAATCAAGTAAAATAGAAAGGAGTTAGTTCAATGGGGGAAAGAAATGGCATTCAGACGATAAAACATGCTCGGTGTAGCGACACTTACGTCTCATATTCCATTCCTCAGGGAATGACATCTTCTTGGCAGGGATGAGGTCCGATGTCCTGACTCGAACAAACTGGCTCATCCACCGGTGTTTATCTTCGTCGACGCAGACAAAAAATGCTTTGGAAGATCGACATTGCAGCTTGACTAAGCCCCCTCGATAGAGGCGAGGGCTATATGACCTGATCGAATGATCGAGGGTGAAATGCATCCCCTCAACCATGTTCGAGAAATAATAATCATATAGACAATTCTCCAAAAAGAGGATAAATTTGACCAAGCGTCACTCGATATTGACGACAAAAATCGAGGATCACCAGGTGTATTGGCTGAGAAGAAGAATCTACGGGACCTAAGGTAAAAAGGTACGTATATACGCTGAGGAACCCAGCTTTATAAGTAGTTATGCCTTCTTCCGATGAAGGGATTTCCAACACCACCGCCTCCCCCTAGCGGCAATCTATCTTTACCTTTTTCGCATCGGTTATTACACTTATGTACCGAGACATGGGCTCGCATCATCCCGGTGTCGAAGGAGATTTATCAATTTTGTGGAGGATATCTCGAAGGGACCAAGAATACACTCCTCGATTCGGGGAGGTGCTTTTGATTTGCCCTTAGACGGGCATGACGAAGAAGGGGCTTTCTCTTTCTGAGGGACCGTTTTAGAAGTTTTGGCCATGGTTATAACAAAGTTTTGAAGTAAGCTGGTGAAGAAGTAAACACAGAAGAAGGATGAAGGCAAGAAACTATTAGTAAAGATCTGAAGGTTTGAAGGTATTGTAAAAGTTTAAAAGATAGGGAATTGAAGTATTTATAGGATTCGCTTGAGCATGTTGGAGGAGTGAAAAGTCGATCAATAGCAGTTCGTGGGCTTTTCGAGAACCGTGCTAGCGAAAACCTCTGAACCTTTCTGTCACATCATTTAATGATCTCACGTGGCTGACATCATAATGGGGATATCGAAGAGGCAAGAATTCAAGACCGTTTCTTATCATTTCTTCTAAGAAATGTGGGGACTATCTGCATACGGCCAAAATCGGAGAGCTAAATTTTGAGGCCACTATGGAATTTCGTGCCCGACCTCGAGAAGCTCGGAGCAGAGTTCGAAGCTTGACTCCAAGGGAGCATATCGAAGGTTCCCTGTGCTCGACCTCGAGGCAATATAAATCGTTGACCATCATGGAAAGGCGGAAAACTCCCAAGAACACGTGGTTAGAGCTGACCAAGTGTGCAAGAATAGTACGAATCCGTACTAAGCCATTAGATAATTGTACCAATAGTGTTCCTTTCGTAATAATTATACATGTACTATGTTGGGATTCCCCTCCTATATAAAGAGGACCCTTGACATTTTTGTAACAGATGATATTCAATGCAACAAGAACATTCTCTGCTTTCTTATCTAAACACACTCAACAATTGCTCTATTGATTTATTGTGTTCATTAATTGTTCTTCATTTATTGCTCATTATTTACCGTTGAAGGCCACCCCGAGGCCCCCAATATTGCTATTCCTTCATCGATTGCTCGTTACTGAGCATACCAGTCCGACCTCGAGGCCGAGTTCCAGCAAGCTCGAGACCCCGTTCTAGTGAACTTGTGGCCTGGCCTAATAACACCTTGGTTTGCATATCACTATTTTCCTTTACTCTTCATTTCACCATAATTATGGCGGGGGTAAGGAAGCACATTTTATTTTCTCTCTTACCATAATATTACTTCTATAATTGCCTCATATAGTGGTGATCAATTTTTCAGTTTATATTTTTCCTAGATATACCATGAAAGTAAACTAAGTTATACATAATTTACGGGCCATGACAAAGCTCTCTTTTGTATATACGTGGCTTTTTAAGTAATTTCTGTGTAAACAAATAATGTACGTCGTACTACATGCTACAATATGTATGTAGCCCGAAAAAGACATAAAAACAAATCTAGTACCAAATAGAGTAAACGCAATAACGTTGGAGTATGTTCTGGCGAATTGTAAAACATTGGACCACTGTCTTTTAAGGCCAAGTCATTGTAAGATATATCGAACTCATAGTAGGACCAATTTTTTTAAATAAATGGGAAATACAAATGCAGCCAAAAGTAGAAAAAACTCTTTGAAACATTTTCTCATTTAGTTTGAACCACTCAAAACAAAAGTAACATTAGATTAAGTGACGGGCACATGAGTTGGATGTCATTTAAGTTTCGAAATTAAATCAACTGCCAAAAGTCATCACCATATTCATCACATGCCTTCACTTAAGGCATTGAAAATGACTTCATTTAAACTGCATGGGCATAGCCAACTTGAATATCAACTACTAGAAATTCACTCAATTAAAAAATTGCATCTAACTTGTACATTCCAATCAAAACAATATACATATTAGCATTTATTGATAAAAATCATCACCATGATCCCAATACAAGCAATTCTTTTTCCTTGTTCTTCTCTTACGTACTAGCTAATTCATTTGTTTTCTCCGTTCATCTCCTTCTCCTTCTCCTTCTCCTTTAGTGGAACACGGCCGTCTGTTCCAGCCATCATAGCATACTTGTCCTTCCTCGTCAAATTAGTACATTCAAAGCCAAGAGTACCACCAAGAACTTTCTGAATATAATTAGCCACTTCAATCGCGGATTTTCCACCATTAGTGCAATTTAGCTCAGGAGGGAGTTGATTCAAGAAAGTGATCTCATAAGTTGGCCTTGGATTCATAAAAACAAAATAAGGATCCAAGAATTTGTAGCCACGAACTGTCGTACCATAGAAAACACTTTGTTTTGTGTTGATTGCCACTGGAACAATTCTATCAGTAAGCTCAGCAAATAATGCACTAAATCTCAACAAGAATGGTTCCCTACAAGTAGTTCCCTCAGGACATATAACCAAATCACCTTCTTCAAGCAATTGCTTAATATGTGCAGCATCTTTCTCCCTTTCTCTTGATAATGCAACGGCTTTTATCGGCGAAATCATTTCAGAAAATTTGCTAATACTATATGTAACACAACTAATTTTTCTGCCTAGTGCAACAGCTGTGACAACAGGGTCTAGGACAGTTCTATGGTTACAAACAAAAAGTACCCCACGTTGGCCATCTTTAGGTGGTGGAGGAGGGGTACCTTTGACAATAAGTTTAATACCAAGGATCATATAATTGTATCTCACAATTTTTTCTGGTAAGGGAATATTAAGGTATACTCTAATAATGGACACAATTATTCCTATTGGCATCCATAAGAAAGTTAAGAGTGCCATAATTGGTGTAGGCCTTTGTACTAATCGACCTTCATGGAAAATGACAGGACTTAAAAGTTTATTTCTTGCTAAGGGTTCGATTTTTGTTCTTGGGACCATGTACCCTTCCTGCAATAATATTCAGGCAATCAATTAAATACCAAAAAGCATGTTCAATTTTGCTCTCTAAACGTTAAAGTAACGTAATTCTAAGTTATTTTTTCTTGAACTGACTTAATTTTATACTATCGGTGTTAATTTAACTACTTGCGTGTTGTAATAATTATTGCTTTAATTATTTTTCAGGTTACTATTTCCATTAAATATGAATTTTCATGTTTAATTACCTTTAAGATAACATGATAGTGTAATTTTATTGTGAGGTTATAGAAGTTACATTATCTTCATTCATTTGGTCCCCAGGGAGAGAGTTGGGAGAAATATTCATGGGTTTGGTAGGTAATCCTTTTAGAGGTACATCTTAAATGAAAAATATGGTGGAACCTGAAAGATGTATCATGACTTGTCTATTTTGTTATTCTTTCTGTTTCAATTTAGATGATACATTTCGCTCATGGAGAGTCAATTAGATATTCAAAAACTACACAAAAAAATACTATAAATTATATTATTTTGAAAGAAGTGTCATTAATACAACCAAGTACGAATAATTAAGTGAGCATACTAGTAATTTTACAAATAACAAAGCTATGTGTACGGCTAGTCATAAGAACAACCTTTTCTTTCTGGTCTTTGTCATACTAATTGTGCTCTGAAACAAAGTCTTTAGTGAAAATCCCTAAATTGGAATCATAAGAAATTAAAACATCTAGCCCATAATACATACACTATAATTTTTATACACTAACAAAATTAATACACTTTTAGCAGCAGTAACTATTTACTCCAATAAGTAGTCTACTTTGATTGATGTAACTAGTATCGTAATCTAATCTTTTAAATTCCCATTATTTCCCGTGTTAATGCATGTGATGTACATGTACTGCTAAAAACAGATAGGAAAAGCAGAAAAGTGATTTTCTTAGACAAGAATTATCATGAATTAACATTAAGAACAATAAAACATCTCACCAATAATCACAAAATAATACCCTCGTGTTTCAATTTAAATGACACATTTCGCTTATTGAGAGTCTATTTGACTAAATTTCGAAGTTAAATCTCGGTTTGGCTCAACTAAATATTTTAAAATCAAAATTTAGATATTCAAATATTATATATAAGTTGCAATATTTCTCATGGTAATATTATAAAAAATATATTTTAAAATATTAGTCAAATTTTATACAGTTTAATTCTCGATGAGCGAAATATGTCATCTAATTTTTAACGGAGGAGGGAGTATAGATATTGTAATGCCAATAACAGACAACTTTGAAAGAACACATGCTTTTAGTTATATGATCCTTTTCATAAAAAATCAATAAAAATATATTAGTAATTATAGTAAAAGATTGGACCAAAGTTTACCTTGCATATGGACATGAAATCATGATCAGTCTCTCTATCTCCAAGTCCTAAATCAGGTACATTTGTGCCAAATTCCTTAAGAATAGCAACCCTTTTGTGCTCTCCAACAAGAACACCTGGTTTTCGAACAAAACCAGTTGCACGTCCAGATTTAGAAACTTCTAATTCTGTTCCAAGAACCTTATCAGCACCTAAGAAACTCTTGGCAAAGTGTTCAACCATGATTCTTGGATTTGCAGTAACAATATATCTTTTTCCAAAAGAATTGAACACTTTCCAAGTTTGTGGATTGACATCCTCGGAATAAAACTTGGGTAAAACAGCCCTCGACACCATTTCGATGTCTTTAATCTTTAATCCAACAAAGGAAATGAAGATTAAGGTTTCAATGGCAATAGACTCTGAGATGAATATGTAAATAAAGTAGACAAATGGAACAGATACTAATAGGAATAATGCCCTAATAAGGCTACCAGCTTCTAAGGCAACAAGAAAATAATAAGGAAATGCACTTGTTGATACCAAGAGTGTACCATCTAAATCAGATGCAACTGTTTGATTTGATCTATTTTTTTTGCTACATTTTGAAATTGGTTCAAAATGGTGAAGAGCACCCATTTTTCCCTATGTTATTATTCTTTACGGAATTGTGGGGTGAGAGAAGGAAGAATGAGAGATTATGTGTGTGTGTGTGTTTGGGCTATGTGATCTCTTGTGAAGAGAAGGGAGGGTTTTAAAAAGAAATGAGAAAAGATGGTCATGTTATAATTGTTGTTAGTCTAACCTTGAAAATGTTACGTGGTTGATACAAAGTTTTTATTATTATTTATTTAATAAGTTACTAGTCTTAGGGTACGCGCGTTGCGCGTCTATCCTGTTTCAATGAGTATAAAGTTTTTAAAAATTATATAAATATTATAATTAAAATAAAAAATAAAATTTAAAGAAAAGTGTAAATTCTTGAAAATAATGACCGTAGATCTTATTTAGCTAACTCGATAATGAAAACTATTATGCCGCATAGAAAGTACTCAATCTTCTCAGTTAATATATTCAAATAAAAATTTACTCCACTTATATAATTTTATTCGATTTCACAATTTATCATTTTTTTATTTATAATACTTTCTTCTTAGCTTTTAGGCATGTATTTTGTGCGTACCACATATCAATGAATACATAATTTTTAAAAATTATTAAATAATGCATTTGGATAACAAAATAAAAAAGTATAAGTTTCTGAAAATAATGAAAGTGAATTCCATTTAGCTAGCTCAATATAGGAAGAAATATATTTCATTATGAATTTTCGAGTTCTCCCTAGTTATCACAATTATCTTATTTTCTTTTATACTCTTAATCATTTTTTGTTATTAATTGTTGGGTAGTTTACAAAATTTATACCTAAAAAAAGTGATTGAAGAGAAAACAATTTTTTGTGTATGATATAAAAATTATACATAATATCAACCAAATTATAGCCATGTTATATTATTCAAAATTCTTAGCTTTGTAAAATTTTATATATCAAGACTTCTAACATAATTCGGATAAGATAGGATTTAATAAATACATTTTTTTTTGTTTTATTTTTACTTTTGAATATGAAATCAATTTTGTTTCAAATCCACGTACCTTTTAATTTCTTGATATTTATGTCCAAAATATTAGGAGTTTCGAAAAGTACTATACAAAAGATTTAATAGGCAATAATTTTTATTGATACCAAAAGTATTAAATACTATTTAAAAAATTAAATAATATTTTAATCAATGTGTAATATATATTTAAAGGGAAAAGACGAACAATGTATAGATATAGATAAAGCAATATTAATCAACATTGTTGCAACATAAATTGCATTACTACATATATATTTTGTGACGTGAGAATTATTCTTCGCCAAAAAGTTTACAATTATAGAAAGGCATATGATGAAATCATTGTGATTTTTTATATTGTTTGAGTTAAGTGTAAAATAAACGTGCAATAGGTCTTTTATTATTTTTATATTTTCTTTTGTTTATCTGATTAAAAAATTAAAAATATCATATTTCTTCTTTCACTCTGTCATATCACATGTTATTTCTGAATAATTGAATTGATAGCATATTTGAATAAAATATTTAATAGTATATCCACGTATATTTAGCAAAGAATATGAATTTTGACTTTGAAACTAATACATATCGATTAGTTAGTTCCAATATTAAGTATACAATTATCTTTAAACTTTTAAAAAAGTGTGAATACTTATTTGTAGTAACTTGATTTTGCAATTAACTAAAACTAATTTAAGCTTGTAATTTAAGGAAATAATTTATACAATGTAAAACTTAATAGATTATAAATTTTCAAAATATTAGGAGTTTTAATCGAGTTCAAATAAGGAAGGATTTAAGGTCCATATTTTTAGGTGATTTAAATTTCTAATTATAGGAAATAATGATATGACTATTTTATTTAGTGTGAAATTAATTTTTAAAGGGTAAAAAAGACGAACGACATTTCGCTAAAGGCCTTCGTGCATTTAATATAGTATATATATAGATATATACTGATAGTGTAAATAATGTAATTCCATCATTAGTGCAAATTAACTGTATATAACGTGGGTAGTTATTCTATCTTGTAGGCCATCGTATGAAAATTAATCACCCTTTATTATAGATTAATTTTTGAAGGATTTGACATATACCTTACGTTATACAACAGGCGTGAGGTGGGGTTGATGAAAAGGAGAACCATTATAAGAAGGCTTTTTGTTGATACTTAGATTATGGTAGTTGTAGAAGAGGGGTCCAAGTAGTTGAAAGTCCATATAACAGTTCTACGTTAACATTCAATTAGCCTACTTTTTAGTTCTTAGATGCCGTCTTCGTCGTGCTATTATACCTTTTCCCCCTCAAGGATTTGTTTGATCCTCTTTTTTTTTTTTTTTACCTATCTTAATTAAACATCTTCACTGTCAGTGCTCTTTCGGCTCAATAAATATCATAAGCTCAGAATTCAGGATTTTAGTAAAAGCTTTATAAGATCATTATTATAGTTTTATTTACTTGCAATAATTTGTTACGTACCATTATTTGCACGTTACTATATGTATTTGTTACATACTATTACTTGTTGTAGGTATTTTTGGTGATCTAGATATGTTTTTGGTCCGGCCCTTCCCCGGACCTCGCGCATAGCGGGAGCTTAGTGCACCGGGTTACCCTTTTTTTTACAGATGTGTTTATAGCGGTTAAACTCGTAAGTTTTACACTTTTACTAGTATCTTAAATAAAGTCCTTCAAAATATGTAAAGTTCAAAACACAACGGAATAAGATAGGCATTAAAATATGGTGAATGAGAGTGTTGGAGTAACGATAAAATTATTTTTATGTGATCAATATGTCACGAGTTCGAGTAGTAAAATCGGTCACTGATACTTGTATCGGATTAGAATATCAACATTACAGTTTTTTGAGATACGACCCTTCACCGACACTACATGAACACAAGATATTTTGTATACAAGGCTGCCCGTTTAACTTTAAAATGCGGTGGAAGTTCATTAACTCAATTGTCGAGATCAGAGGAGGAAATGAATGTCTCTCACAGCAACTAAAATTAGGTGTACCAAGTACTTTAATACACAGGTTTTAACTTCCTTTTCACCAAAACTGTTGGCAATTGTGTTAGTACTATGACTTTATTGCACCTATATTATCCCAAAGCTAAGAAACATTAGAAAAGTGAGACTAGAAATATTTAAAAAAGAAGAGAAAAGAACAAATTGCATCAGATATAGTTAGATGCAAGCTACGCAAGAAACTTGTTTGCTTTTTTTATCATATAAACTCTCAACTAACAACTATTGCGGTGAAAGAAGTAGTCAACTCAAGAATTAACAAGAGAATAATTTTCTTTGTTATCAATGGTTCAGAAAGTTGGTGACTAAATTAAGGAGACCAAATCTAAAAAGTTGCTTTCTTTTTTAAAAAAAATATCTGAAATGCAAAAAGACGCATGTATTGTCTTCGGTTTCTTGTTCACAATTTTTGATCCCCTGCAAATAAAAAATTGAAAGAGAGAACGGAATAGGAAAAGAACAACACATACATACATACATACATACATATATATATATATATATTAGAAAAGTATATAGGGTTCAACAATTTGGCCTATTTGCCTCTTTTACCATTAGTGAACACTACAAGTTTCTACATTTTGGTTATAAGAAAATGGAAACCAAATACGAAATGTTCTGAGCTAAAGCCAGAGGTTAAACCAGAGAAAATACTAATCTCGAAAATGTTAGCTCACCAAACGGCAAAGGTTTTCACTAGCTAGTCTTAATTAAATCCTTATCACTTCATTGAAATACCAGTTTTCTTGTGTGATTAGTGCAAAAACAAATCATGGAATTGAAGTACAAAAGATCTAGTTTGATGACTTGATTTTCTTAGAAGCTTACCTTTGTTTTTTTGGTAGGAGAGAAAATTTGCAGCTGCTACAATTTCTTTCACAATTACTGTTCTTTGAGTGAGAATTTTGTGCGCACTGGGCCGTTACCTTTGTTATTATTCTCATTCTTATTATTTTTCAATTTTATGATAACCACTAATAGGGACCTTATCACCATATAATTATTATTTAATTTGGTGATGACTAAATTGACTCCCTAAACTAGTGATTCAAGGCCTATATATCTATCTATCTAGCTATCTATATCTATATCTATGTTTATAGCTACACTATATTAAAAGTACGAAGTCCTTTAGTGAAATATTGTTCGTCTTTTTTTCCCTTCATAAGTACATTCTATAATGGATAAAATTGTAAATACAAATAGAATACTCTTTTAGAAAAAACAAAAAATTGACGTATGATAAAAAGGAATACTTAAGAAAAGAAGAAGAAGAAGTAGGAAACTCCTCCTTTAATTAGAATCCCTAATTGTACTCTAACAAAAAATGTAGAAGCAGCCCCTTTATATTTGTATACAAGCCCCGATTTCATTATTTGATCGATACTGTGATTTTGCATCAAAGAGCTGAGACGTTGAGTCTAAAATCGAAGCTTCTTTCTAGATCAAGGTCGAAAACAATCGAGGCCAGAAGAGATAGACTTCGAGTAATATCGGGATAACTTTATAACGGAAAAAACGAGATATCTGTGATTTGTCGAGGATCGTGGCGTGAATCTCAGAACAGATCAAATCTATAACGGTTAATCCGTTGTTTATACGATTTCCTTATGTTATTAGAAGTATATCATAATTAGGATTCCTCTACTATATAAAGAGGAATTCTAGTCATTTGTAATCACCACTTTTCACTGAGAAAAAGATATACAATTTTTTTTTTTTTTTGCTTATTGCTCTGCTCACTGTTCATCAGATATTTTTATCTTAATCATTTTTGTACTACTATCACCTCGAGAATATGTCATTTCAAGGTCGAGGCTCAGCTTGCATTCTGATTTGATTTATTTTACAGTTTAATTCTGTCATTTACTCTCTTGTTTATCAATTGGTTTTGGGTGAAATCACATATCCTTAAAACTATAATATAAGTTTAATTGTTATCCAGATTTTAGGGCAAACAGTTTGGCGCCCATTGTGGGGCTGAGGATAATAGTGATTATTCAATACTGATTCCGATAACACACACTACTTTACGCTTGTTCTTGTCAAGTATTTTTGCTTTCAGGTTAAAAACATGTCAAACTCACAAACCGCACCCACACATGGTGACAATGGCCTCGGATTTCATGCAGAAAATGACAATGTAATTGCTCCAGGGGCCGAGGTGCCACAGGATGATCTCGGGGGAGTACCGGTTTCCAACACGGCTGACATCAGTTCACACATTGCTTTGAATGCGAATCTAGGCGCAGACCCCAAAGGGAGTGTACACAGAGAATGTCGATCCAGTGGTCAAGGTACACATGGTGGAGGAGATGGAGAAGTCAGTCTCCAAGTGATATTCGAAATGCTACAGGCTCAACAAGCCGCTATTGCACAACTACAAAATCAACATCGAACTCCGAATGGGGTTGAACCAAAAGACGCCCACCAAACCGAGCCAGTACCAGAAAGGTCGAATCCTAGTGAATCGGGGATTGACCCCGTGATAATGAAGATGCTCGAGGAGCTCACCAAACGAATTGAGTCGGGAGAGAACAAAATTGAGTCAAATGATAATAAAGTGGTTACGTACAACTCCCGAGTTGATAAGATACCGGGGGCACCGCCAATCTTGAAAGGGAGGATTCGAAATTTTTTGTACAGAAGTTGTTTCCTCCAAGTGCGACTCCGAAGCCCATTCAAAAAAAGTTTCGTATGTCGGATATACCTAAGTACAATGGGACCACCGATCCCAACGAGCATGTCACCTCCTATACAAGCGCCATCAAAGGTAATGATTTGGAATACGATGAGATCGAATTTGCTCAATTGAAGAAGTTCGGAGAGACTCTATCGAAGGGGGAAATGATTTGGTACCACAATCTACCGCCAAATTCCTTTGAATTATTTGCCATGTTAGTGGATTCTTTCATAAAGGCACATGTCGAGGCCATAAAGATTGTGATGAGGAAATCGGGCCTTTTCAAAGTAAAACAGAAGGATAATGAAATACTTAGGGAGTTCGTGTCCCGATTCCAAATGGAACGCATGGAGTTGCAACCGGTCACAGATGATTGGGTTGTTCAAGCATTCACTCAAGGGTTGAATGAACGAAGTTCGATAGCGCCACGTCAACTGAAGCAGAACTTGATCGAATATCCGGCAGTAACCTGGGCCGATAAACATTATCGGTACCAGTCGAAGATTAGAGTCAAAGATGACCAATAAGGAACTCCTTCCGATTCCATATATCCGAACAGGTCTGCAACCAGAAATCAGAGAGATATCGATAGGGAATCTTGGTTGAACAAAGACCGATATCAACCATACATCGCACATCGCTGGAATGACGGTCATGGACGCAATTCCACCCGAAATGATCGAAGAAGTGATCAAGGACAGAGTTCTCAGGGACTTATGAGCAAAAGTGGTTTAGATAAGCACGTCGATCCCACAGAGGCACCGTGATTGTCGATGTATAACTTTAATATCGACGCATCAGGTATTGTATCGACAATTGGAAGAATCAAAGATACTAGAATGGCCCAGGCCCATATAAATCGACCATTCCCAAAGAAATCCCAATCTGATGTGTAAGAATCATGGAACACATGGCCACAGAACTGAAGATTGCAGTCAACTAAGAGAGGAGGTAGCCCATCTATTCAACGAGGGTCACCTTCGAGAGTTCATAAGTGATCGAGCCAAGAATTATTTCAGAGAAAGGGACGCTAACAGGAAAAATAAACAGGAACAACCACAACATGTGATCCATATGATCGTCGGCGGGGTCGATATTCCATAAAGTCTCATGCTCAAATGCACCAAAGTATCAATTACTAGGGAAAACGACCCTGAGATTATGTTCCACAAGGCACCGTATCATTTAACGATGAGGAAGCAGAAGGAATTTCTCAGCCCCACAATGATGCTTTGGTAATTCCTATCTTTATGAATAAAGTCCAAATTAAGCGTGTTTTAGTGGATCCAGGTAGCTCGGAAAATATCATCCGATCGAGGGTCGTAGAGAAGCTCGGCCTACAAGATCAAATCGTGCCCACAACTCGGGTCCTAAACAGTTTCAACATGGCCAGCAAAACAACTAAAGGAGAGATCATTCTACCAGTGAACATGGATGGAACTATTCAAGACCCCAAGCTCCATGTAATAGAGGGCGACATAAGGTACAACGCCCTGCTCGAGAGGCCCTAGATTCACAATATGAGGGCAGTCCCTTCGACTCTCCACCAAATGATGAATTTCCTGACACCGAACGGGGTGAAAACAGTATAAGGGGAGCAGCATGCTACAAAGGAAATGTTCGCGGTCGATGAGGTGGTACCAATATCGGCACTTTCGATGTCAAAGGGATTGGATGTCAAAGGAAATAAGGAGGCCAAATAGCAACAACAACCACCAGCCTCGACTAAATCGGATAAGTAGGGAATGGAAGAAGAAGACGACGATTATTGGATCCCTCGAACCTTCATTAATTTTGAAGATTCTAACGCCACAAAATCAATAGTCGAAGAGCTGGAACATGTTATATTGATCGAGAACCTGTCCGAACGAAAGGTATACCAGGGTACGGGGTTCACCCCCGAACTTAGAAAGAAACTCATTAAATTTCTTATTGATAACATGGATTGTTTTGCTTGGTCCTACTTAGACATGACAGGGATCCCACTAGAGATAACAACACATCGATTGAGTCTAGACCCGAAGTTCAGGCCATGGAAACAAAATAAAAGGCCCCAATCTGAGGTAAACACGCATTCATCAAGGACGAGGTAACTAAACTTCTCAATATAGGATCCATTCGGGAAGTAAAATATCCCGAATGGTTAGCAAATGTAGTCGTGGTCCCTTAAAACGGGAACAAACTTAGGATGTGTGTAGATTATAAAGATTTAAAAAATGCATGCCCCAAAGACTCCTTTCCTCTGCCCACCATCGATCGCATGATCGATGCCACGACCGTCCATGAGACCCTTAGTTTTCTCGACGCCTACTTCGGGTACAATCAAATTCAAATGAACCCGGAGGATCAGGAAAAGACTTCATTCATCACTAAGTATGGCACGTATTGCTATAACGTAATGCCTTTTGGGATAAAAAAAACACAAGTGCTACCTACCAATGCCTAGTAAATAAAATGTTCGAAGAGCAAATAGGTAAGTCAATGAAAGTATATATTGATGATATGCTAGTTAAGTCCGTGCACGCAGAGGACCATCTGATAGATTTGCAGGAAAAATTCAAGATATTGAGAAGATACAACATGAAGCTCAACCCCAAGAAATGTGCTTTCGGAGTCGGTTGGGGAAAGTTCCTCGACTTTATGGTGTCAAATCAGGGAATCAAGATCAACCCCGAGAAAATCAAGGGTATCAAAGACATCACAATCGTGGACAACCTTAAAGCCATACAAAGGATGACAGGGCGGATAACTACCTTAGGTCGATTCATCTCGAGATCGTCAGATCGGAGCCATAGGTTCTTCTCACTACTCAAAAAGAAGAACAATTTTGTCTGGACCACGGAATGCCATCAGGCGTTAGAAGAAATAAAATGATACCTCTCGAGCCCACGATTGCTTCATACTCCAAAGGCAGATTAAAAGCTCTACTTATAATTAGCGGTCTCGGAAATCGCGGTAAGTGGTGTCCTACTTCGAGAAGAGCAAGGTACGCAATTTCCTCTTTATTATGTAAGTCAAACTCTAGGAGAAGCAGAAACTCGATATCCACACTTAGAAAAATTGGCACTTCCTCTAATAAGCACCTCTAGGAAGCTAAATCCGTATTTCCAATGTCACCCAATATGTGTGATAACCACTTACCCTCTTTGTAATGTTTTACATAAGCCCGAACTGCCGAGCCGATTAGCCAAATGGGCCATCAAACTTAGTGGGTATGATATCGAATATCAACCCTGAACGACCATCATGTCTCATATTTTAGCAAACTTCGTGGCCGACTTCATGCCATCCCTCGCACCCGAGGTCGAAAAGGAACTTTTGATAAAATCAGGTACATCATTGGGGGTGTGGAGCCTTTTTTACAGACGACGCTTCGAATGTGAAAGGGTCCGGGCTAGGCATCATTTTGAAGCAGCACACGGGAAACACTATTAGGCAATCTATCAAAGCTTCTAAGTTGAGTAACAATGAGGCTGAGTACGAGCCCATGATTGCAGATCTCGAATTAGCTAAAAGCTTGGGAGCGGAAGTCATTGAAGCCAAATGCGACTCCCTACTGGTAGTAAACCAAGTAAACAGAACCTTCGAGGTTCGAGAGGATAGAATGCAAAGGTATTTGGATAAGCTGCAGGTTACATTACATCGTTTTAAAAAATGGACTTTGTAGCATGTACCTCGAGAGAAGAACAGTGAAGTCGATGCCCTTGCAAATCTGGGATCATCTGTCGAGGATGACGAAATCAGCTCAGGGACTGTCGTTCAACTCTCGAAGTCAACAATCGAAGAGGGTCACGCCGAGATAAACTCCACGAGCCTAACCTGGGATTGGAGGAATAAATATATTGAGTATTTGAAAATAGAAAAACTCCCATCAAACCCTAAAGAATCAAGGGCTCTACGAACAAAAGCTGCTCGATTCACATTGGCTGAGGATGGAACATTATACCGGAGGATGTTCGATGGACCGTTAGCAGTATGCTTGGGACCAAGGGACACCGATTATGTCATACGAGAAGTTCATGAGGGTATTTATGGGAACCACTCCAGTGCCGAATCACTAGTTCAAGAAATTACCAGAGAAGGATACTATTGGGACAATATGGAGAAGGACACTAAAGAATTGGTTCGAAAATGTGATAAGTGTCAAAGGTATGCACCAGTGATTCACCAGCCCGGAGAGAAACTTCACTCGGTCATGTCCCCATGGCCATTTATGAAATTAGGGATGGATATCGCCGTCCCTCTGCCATCGGCCCCATGTAAAGCTAAATTCATTTATTATCACTGACTATTTCTCTAAATGGGTTAAAGCACAGGCCATCGAGAAAGTCAGAGAAAAGGAAGTTTTAGACTTCATCTTGGATCACATCATATGCTGATTCAGGACACCTGCTGAGATTGTATGCGACAATGGAAAATAATTCATCACCAGTAAAATAACAAAGTTTCTCGAATATCAAAAAATAAAGAGGATCTTATCAACACCATATCATCTTAGCGGAAATGGACAAGCCGAATCGACAAACAAGATCATCATTCAGAATCTGAAGAAAAGGTTGAACGATGCCAAGGGAAAATGGAGAGAAATACTACCCGAAGTCCTTTAGGCATATCGAACAATGTCAAAATCCAGTGCGGGGGGAACACCATTCTCCCTATTATAAGGCGTTGAAGCATTGATCTCGATCGAAGTCAGGGAACCCAACGCCAGATTTCGATAAACAACGGAAGAATCAAATCAAAAGGCTATGAATATTAGCCTCGAACTATTAGATGAGAAACAAGAATCCACCCTCGTTCGAATGTCCCCGCAAAACAACACATCAAAAGGTATTATAATCGAAGGACCAACCTTCGCCACTTCAGAATCGGGGACTTGGTTATGAGAAAAGTCACCCTCAACACTCGGGACCCTAACGAAGGAAAACTTAGCCTAAATTGGAAGGACCATATCAAGTCCTCGATATCGTCGGAAAGGGATCTTACAAGCTAGGCACGATAAACGGCGAGCAACTACCAAATAATTAGAACATCACACTCCTCAAATGATATTATTATTAATGCATGACCTTCTTCTTTTTCACTTACATTATACACTAACTTATTTTCAGGTGATCGAAGCAAAGGTATTGCAGTTCTCTTCAAGAAGGAAGCTATTAGAATATTAAAGCACGCGTTACACTATTTTTTCCTTCGATCGGTTTTTATCCCAAATGGGTTTTTCCGGCAAGGTTCTTAATAAGGCAACCATTATTCATGCTGACTTAGAGTATCCGAGGTTTCTTTACCATCAACCTCAAATACTGGAGGGCATCACCCTCGGATGTTATATTTTCAAGGAAAATACTTCGCGTCAACAAGGTCTCAATAGGAAAGCTTTGTAATGGGCCAAACGGTCGAATGAACTGTGTCCGTATATATTACTCAAGCCCTAATGGAAAAACATGTACGCAGTATGGACTATTGAAAGAAGTACTTTTCCTTATCAGACATCCTGTGCCTTAATGAAAATTTCTACTTTACAAGTTCCCCACTTATGATTTGTTATGAAAACTAGCTCAAGCGCCAAGGACCCCATACTCGGGGACTACCGCAAAAAATCAACATGTTCGAACTATCAAACTTCAAACCAAAAGACCTCAAAGAGGCAACCCTCATTATTATAGGCCAATGCCACCATGCTTGGGGGCTAACACTTTGAACAAGTTCGAAGTGTTATTGGGGAAAAGACCAAGAGGCAGACCCAAAGGCTACGGCCAAACTAACGTGGCTCGGTTATGTTTGAATTTCGCAAAAAAAAAAAAATAGGCCTTCAAATTCTTGTGAAAACCAGTTAAAAAAGGCTACCCTCAGCAAAATAATTAAAGGGCTTCGATAATATCAGCCCTCGAAAAACCTTAAGAGGTATCGAATTGTTTAAATACAAATTTGTGCTAAGCCGAAAAAAGTAAAGGGGTTTCGATCAATATAAAACCTCAAAAAATCGAATGGGTAAAAAATTCATGCTAAGGCATAACGAAATTCTTAGAAAGTCTTTGAGACGAAAAGGGGAAAAAGCCATTCTTCTAAGGCCATATCGTCCCGATTCAAAGAGCTTAAGGGCCATTACATTTTGGAGTTCGAGAATACGTTCTCACTCAATTCAAACCTAAGGGTTTCATTACTTCAAGCTCGAGTAAGAAATCACTCGACTATAGTTCGAGAATCCATTCTCACCCAATGCAAACCTAAGGGTTCTATTACTTCAAGTTCGAGTAAAAACTCACTCGACTATGAAAGCAGTATTAGCGTGGCTTCGGTTGAGTGTCTTAAACATATTATTCAAGGCATAAAGTATGCTAATATCTTGCAAGGCACAAAACAGTTTTGAAATTATCACAAGGCAAAAATTGAGATGAAATTCAAAAGGGAAATATTTTTATATACTTGAACAAGAGTATTTACAAAGGACCGACAAAGGTCCTAGATAAAAGAAAATAAAAAGTACAAGAGTCCTAGCTATGCTCAGGGGTGACTCATTCCCTGGGGGAAGATTCCTCCTCGGGCCCCTCACCATTATCGGATCTTCTCTTGCTACCTTCACCGTCATCGTCATCGTCGGAAGAGGCCAATATCCTGGCATCGGCTTCGTGCATCTTTGCCTGAGGTATCTTCTTAGAAAGATCGAAGTCTTGGGCATGAATCTCCTCAATGGTATATCTCTGAGATTGGCACTTTTATAGCTCAACAGTCTATTGGGCTTGATCGGTATCCTCCCTCAGCTGAGCTTGGGAAACCTCGACATCAGCCAAATATATGGCTACTGAGTTGTTAGCCTGGACCTTCACTTTTTCAGCCTCAGCTTGGGCTTTGCAAGTTCAGCCTCGAGCTTCTCGATCCTCTTGGCCTAAGCCAAACTCTTCTCCCTATCATTCCAAAGTTGGACTTCGGGCGATGACAATTGAGCCAAGACGGTCTTTTTCTCCACAACAAAGTGGTCCATGACTTCCTCCCACATATGGGAGTCAGCTATAACTTGATCGACCTCCTCCCGGAATAGCTCGATCTTATCAATTTTTTGCTGCAACTGTGACATCGAAACATTAGCTTCCACCCTCGGATCGAGCCCCTATTTTTTCAAAAGAATAGTTACCTGCTCGTTCAGCTCGGTTTCCTCTTTACAGCCTTGGAAAAGTCAGCTCGGAGGTCCCTGATCTCCTCATCCTTCTGCCCTCAGAGGAGATTGAGAGCATTTATATCCTCCCAAAGCCGTTTCAGATTTGTCTCTCATTGGCTTAAGTCGGTCTGAGACTTAGAGAAAGCCTGCATGAGAAAAGATATAAGTTAGACTAAAGAAGGAAAAGTGAAAGAGAACAATATCAACAAAATTAACGCTTACTCGAGTCAGAAGGCGTTGGGCCTATTTAAAGAGGTTGGATGCGTCATTGAGATCAGAGGCATCATCAACCCCGGCAAAGAAATCCCGAAAGAGATCCTCCTCACCAGGGACTCCGCCTATTTTAGGGGTCCTTATAGATCTTGCATCCCTTATGGCCTCCTAGGAAAAAGCCGGTAGAGAGGGTGGGTGACCTGCCGTCACTTCCCCAAGTGAGTCGCTCGAGGCGCTCTGTTCGGCTCTGGGGGTCTCAGAACTAGCCCCCTATGGTATGTTTGTTGTTGGACGAGGGATAATCTCGACCTTAGGTTATTCGAGGACTTTGCCCGAATGTTTCTCGAAACCTCCTCATCATGAGGCAAGGTCTCGGCAACCGCCGCTGGCTTAGAGGACTCGGCGGTCTTGGCAGTCTTCCTTACTCGAGTCACCAGCGTAGATTCATCGCCCTCGTTCTTCTCTTCTTCCTCTTCCCTCAACCTTCGGACTGACTCTACAGTAAGAGGGATAACGTTCCATCTAGGTCTTCGAGATTCTGCCTTTTTGGGTTTGGGGTCCTCGGACGTCGAGACCCTCTTCCTCTTATTATCTTTCCCAGGCTTTGGAATCGGGGCCATAGCCTCTTTCTTGCTACTCGGAGGCCTCAAGACTGCATCATTGTTCAAGCTTGAAAAGAAAAGGACTAAGTAAGTAAAATACGTGTAACCAACGCCTCAAAAATAAGAAGAGGGAAACTCACCATGGTTCTCTGCTTCCTATTTTCCGTTTGCCAAGTCACGCCAGCAGCGCTCAACATCCAGCAAGTCGAAGCCAGCTTCCTAACCAAGTCCTCGAGTTCAAGAATTGCTCGAGGCATCCAATCAACCACTGCACAAGAAAGGAAAATGTTAAATGGAGCAAAAAATGGAAACTTGTAAGTTAACGAGTAAAGTGTTACTTACGCTTCGGGTTCCATTTCTCGGGAAATGGAATTTTCTTCTTCGGGATAAGATCACAAGTCCTTACCCGAACAAACCGAAACATCCACCCCCAGTCCTTGTCCTTGTCGTTACTCGAGAACAATACCTTGGTCGCTCGACGTTGCAGTTTGATCAACTCTCGAAAGATTCGAGGGCTGTATAACCTGATGAGGTGGTCAAGGGTGAACGATAGCCCCTCAACTTTGCTGGTGAAGAACCGGAGAATGATCACAATGCGCCAAAAAGAAGGATGTATTTGGCCTAGAGTCACTTGATATTGATGGAAGAAGTCAATAATGACCGAATCTAGGGGGCCCAATGTGAAAGGGTAAGTGTAAACACTTAGATATCATCCCACGTGGTAGTAATGCTTTCTTTAGGAGAAGGGATCTCTACAACTTTGTCCCCCCAGTTGCAATCCATTTTGACATCCTCGACATATCCCATCGTTATCGAGCAGATACACCTAGATACGTGCTCACATCGGCTAGGGACCGATGGATTCTCGACTTTGAAGTAAGATTTTAGAACACACGGGAGGGGAACATACTCCCCAACGAGCGGCTCCGCCAGCGTTTTATCACCGGCCGACCATGAAGAAGAAGAGGAAGCTTTTTCCTTTTGTGTAATGGGTTTGGATGTTTTCGCCATTATATGAGGTGAAGAAAGAGGAAAGTGGTGAGTTCTGGTAGTTCGAAACTAGCAGAGATGACCTAAGGAGTGATGAAGGAGAAGAGATTAAGAGAGTTAAAAGCTTAGGAGAACTGATGAGATAGAAAAGTTTGATTCAACAAAAAGAAGCCATATTTATAGATTTACGATGACGGTTTGACGACACTAGTGGCCAACCGCCCACTAATGCGCATTAATAATTTGGGAAACTGTACCGATGGGATGTTTCGGTCATTCCATCGCTTACGTCACGGGGATGACATCACTGTTCATCGAGGTCATAGAAAAATTGAGGCTCAAATCGTTTCTTATCATTATATTCTAAGACTGGGATCATTATATTCTAAGAAACGAGGGGACTATCTGTATACGGTAGAAATCGGGGCTACCCGATTTCACTATTTGATCGAGACTAGGATGTTGCCTCTAAGAGATGAAACGTTGAGTCCGAAATCAAATCCTCTTTATAGATCGATGTCGATAACAATCTAGGCCATAAGAGATATACATTAATATCAGGATAGCTTTGTAACAGAAAAAAGAAAGATATTCGTGATTGGTCGATGATCGTGGCTAGAATCTCGGAACAGATCAAATCTATAGCGGTTAATCAACTATTTATACGATTTCCTTCTGTAATTAGAAGTATACCATAATTAGGTTTCCTTTACTATATAAAGAGGAATTCCAGTCATTTGCAATCATCATTATTCACTGAGAAAAAGCTATACAAGCTTTTCTTTCTTGCTTATTGCTCTGCTTTCTATTCATTAGAATTATTTTATCTTAATCGTGTTTGTACTACTATCACCTTGAGAATATATCATTTCGAGTTCGAGGCTCAGCTTGCATACATGTTTGATTTATTTTACAGTTTAATTCAGTCATTTACTCTCTTGTTTATCAATTGGTATTGGGTGAAATCACATATCCTTAAAACCACAATATAAATTTAATTCTTATCGAAATTTTAGGGTAAACAATATCCTAGCTTAGTGGGAAAGTCTAAATTTTTATGTAGGTCAAAGAGGAAAAATTAGGACAATATATAAGTATAACACACATTATTTAATATCTTATTAAATATATCTAAATTTCCATACTTAAAAAGGAAAAAAGAATAAAACAATAAATATGAAACTCATTATTTAACATTTATTAAAGAGGTTAAAAATTTCGTACGTTAAAAAGGGAAAAAGAATAATACAGCACGTAGGAAACTCATTCTTTAATATCCCTTTTAAAGAGTGTAAACAAAATCCCTTAATATCCCAATTGTTTTATTTTTCATGGACACTTTCTTTTTGTTTTCTAGTTGGTTAATGCTGGAAGACATGAATGAAGAGATGCGCAAATAAAGAATATATATAAATAGATATTTCTATCCCAAAGCTAATAATTATATGTCACGATCCAAATCCAAATTTAAGTCACGATGCCGCCCAACATCGATGCCAGGCAAGCCAACACCATTCGTCTAGTGAGTCTAGTTTAATTTTATGAAAACCATTCCATCATTTAAAAAAAAATATTTTAGTCACTAAGAATGGAAATGTAATTAAATAAGGGCATCTAAATTTTCAAAGATCAAGATATCAGCCTTAATTAATTATATATCCAAAAGAATAGTCTACCAATGTGTGTGCCAGGAACTAGTGTCACGAGTTTACATGCATCTAATAGAAGAAATCAAAAGAATACATCTATCCTACTGTATGAGAGGATATAGAGAGAATAATAAAAGAGGAAGACTCCAACGTGCTGCTGAACGGCACCAAGAGAAGCAGCTCACCGTGGAATCTATAATCTCGAGAAGTCAAGAACGGGCTCCGGACTGATAACCAGATGCACCTGCCTCAAAACTTGTACAATTAGGTACAGAAGCGTAGCAAGAGTACATAAACATTATGTACACAGTAAGTATCCAGTCTTAATCTCGAAGAAGTAGTGACGAGAGATCGACTTGACACTTACTAGGGCCAAAATAGTATATTTAGAAGTAAGGCTAAGCATGAATAGCAAATATGAATAAATAGTAAAGACAGGAAATGCCAAGTCTCCCCAAAAGTATATTTATGTGTCAAACTTCTATCATACACGTTACTAATTCATTTCCCAGGGCATCTAACAGTTTAACAATCACGGAAAAATATCAAGCAAGTAGCATGCGCATAAAGTGCCGAGGACGTACGACCCGATCCAACAGAAAGATAAATGTGCACTGACAAAGGGTCGAACGACGCGAACCATAGATGTATCTATAAACCTTCCGAGGTGAACGTCCCGCTCCCATAGAGTACTAGAAGAAATCACCCCGCTCACGGAATATAATTGCGAAGAGGTTTCACATAAGCATAACACATTTCCTTAATCCGTTTCTTTTCAAATTAAAGATTTACTTGAAACCTTTAAGTTCTTAAGTTATCGATATAAACTTCCATTCAAAGAAATTAACACATGTAATTCAATTAACAACGTTCACAAGGCATGGTATAAGCCTCACTACCCGGACATAACAAGAATAGTCACTACGCACGGACTCTCGACACCTAGTACGTACGTAGTCCCCCACAATTTATTTACATAATAAATTATTTCACCTAGGGGAAAGTTCCCTCTTACGAGGTTAGAAAGGAGACTTACCTCGTTTCAAGCCCATTTTCTGATTCAAGAATGCGCCTGAATCTTCGAATTTGTCGCCCAACAACTCGAAACTAACCAAACATTACACAAATTAATCAATATATGCTTAAAAGTCCACAAATTTCCTATTTAGATGGTCACCCAAACTAGTTTACAAGATTCCTAAAATCCACCCCTGGTCCACATGCTCGGATTCCAGAAATGTTTAAGGAAAGTTTTACCCATAACCTAAGGCTCAATCATATATGATTTTTACTAGATTCCATAACACATTTCATGGTCAAAATCCTATTTTATCAAAACCCTAGATTTTGCTCTAAATCCATGATTTTCACTAATTTTTGTGTGTTAATCGACCCAAAACTAAGTAATAACTCACACTAAGTAGGAAATACATTACCTCAAGGTGCTAAGTTGAAATCCCTCCTTTGGAAGCTCCTAAATTGCCCAAGGATGCAATAAATGGACTCAAATATGTCTAAGTCGCGTTATTAAAACGGCCTCACTACCACCAGTACTTTCGTACTTGCGGTCTCGCTTCTGTAAACCAGTGTCCACATCTACGAAAATGGGAGGGACTGGTTGGGATCGCACCTGCGGAAAGGGGCCCGCACCTGCGACTCCGCTTCTGCGAAAAAAGACCGCATATGCAAATCCTGGGCACACACTCCTTTTCCGCATCTGCGAGGCTACGGCCGCATCTGCAGTCTCCCACCTACAGCTCGCCAATCGCAGGTGCGGTCGCACAAGATTTGGTGCACCAGCAGCTCTTTTAGAGCTTCGACTTGCCTCGCGCGACGTCTGAATGGCATCCGGGGCCCCCGAGGCCCCGTCCAACTATCAACAAGTTCTAAATCATAATACGGACTCGCTCGAGCCTTCAGAACGTCCAAAACAACATTTAATCTAGGAATCATACCCCAAAACCAACTAAATTCAACTTATGAACTTTAAGTTCTTGAATTCACTTTAAACATGGCGAAACATACCTATACTACTCGTAACGACGCCATATTTTGCGAGCAAGTCATAAATGACATATCGAAACTATTCCAGATCTCGGAATTTCGTTCGGATCTTGATATCACAAAAACACGTTCCAAACCTCAATTTTTGAACTTAAAGAATCATATTTCACTAGTTGGCGCCAAAACGCTCCCGTGTCATCTAAAACCCGTTCCGAACATACGCCCAAGTACAAAATCATTATACGAACCTATTGGGACCCTCAAATCCCGATTCCGAGGTCGTTTACTAAAAATGTTGACCGAAGTCAAACTTGGCCTTTAAGGCCAACCTTAAGGAACTAAGTGTTCCAAATTCACCCAAACTTTCCTGAACCTTGAACCAACCATCCTGCAAGCCATAAACCAATAAATGAAGGTACGGGGAGTCTAGTGTTGGGGCACGGGGTTCTAGAAAGCAAAATGACCGGTCGGGTCGTTACATTCTCCACCTCTTAAACAAACGTTCGTCCTCGAACGGGTCTAGAATCATATCTGGAGTGCTGAACAAGTGTGGATATCTGCTCCGCATTCCCTCATCGGACTCCTAAGTCTCCTCCTCCAATGGTTTGCCCATCCATTGGACGTTTACGGCGGAAACCCTTTTAGATCTCAGCTGGGGATCCTTCTTGTCAATGATAGAAACTGGCTCCTCCTCATAGCCCAACCTCACGTCTAGTTGAATGGTACTGAAATCCATCACATGAGAGAAGTTGGAGTGGTACCTCCGGAGCATGGAAACATGAAAGACCGTATGAACTCCTGATAAACTGGGAGGTAAAGCGAGCTCATAAGCAACCTCCCCAACTCGCCTCAACACCTCAAACGAACCTAAAAATCTTGGGCTCAACTTGCCCTTCTTTACGAATCTCATAATACCCTTCATCGACGATACTTTCAAGAGAACCTTCTCGCCGACCATAAATGATACATCACGCGCCTTCTGATCCGCATAACTCTTCTGTATGGACTGTGCTGTGCGAAGCCTCTCCTGAATCAGCTTTACTTTCTCCAAAGAATCCTTCACCAAATCGGTGCCATATAAATTAGCCTCGCCGGGCTCAAACCACCTGATGGGAGAACAACATTGCCGGCCATACAAGGCCTCAAATGGGGCCATCTCAATGCTGGACTGATAGCTATTGTTGTAAGCAAACTCGGTCAATGGTAATATTTGATCAAACTGCCCTCCAAAGTCAATCACACATGCTCTGAGAATGTACTCTAATATCTGAAATGTCCGCTCCGACTGCCTGTCAGTTTGAGGGTAAAATACTGTGTTGAGCTACCCGGGTGCCCAACTATCTCTGTACTGCTTTCCAGAAGTGCGAGGTTAACTGGGGACCTCTATCTGATATAAAGGACACGAACACGCTGTGCAACCGAACTATCTCTCGAATGTAGATCTGGGCCAACCTTTCTGAAGTATAAGTAGCGGCTAGTGGAATGAAATGTGCCGACTTGGTCAACCTGTCCACAATCACCCAAACCGCATTAAACTTCCTCAACCCAACTACGAAGTCCATAGTGATGCGCTCCTATTTCCACTCAGGTATAGGCATCTGCTGGAGTAGGCCTCATGTCCTCTGATGCTCATACTTAACCTGCCAGAAATTTAGACACCTGGACACATACTCCACTATGTATTTCTTTATCCTCCTCCACCAGTAGTGCTACCTCAGGTCACGATACATCTTCATAGCACCAGGATGAATGGAATACCGGGAATTATGAGCTTGTAACGCCCCGACCGGTCGTTTTGAGAGTTAGTGCCCCAATCCCCTAATAACTATTTTTTCCATGTCTATTTCTGCTTTTGGGACTTGTCGGAACATTGGGTTGTGAATTTCGGAGAGTTTTTGGACACATGGTCCTTATATGTGGGTTTAAGCTTTAGAGAACGGACCGTAGTTGTATTTGTGTGAAGAAGGATCCGAATTAGAATTTTGTCGACTCCGTTAGCTCTATTGGGTGATTTCAGGTTTAGGAGCGTGTTCAGAATGTGTTTTCGAGGTCTGTAGTAGATTTAGGCTTGAATTGGCGAAAGTTAAAATTTCGGCATTTTCGACCGATAGGTGACTGTAGGTTCATAGTGTCATTTATGACCTGTGTGTAAAATATGAGGTCACTCGAACTAGTTTTGACGTGTTTCGTCATTGGTTGTGAAATTTGGAAATTTCATAAGTTCTTAGGCTTGAATCCGTGCATAATTGATGATTTTGATGTTATGTGATGTGTTTTGAAGGCTCGACTAAGTTTGAATGAGGTATTAGGCCTGGTTGGTAAGTTCGGTTGAGGTTCCGGGGGCCTCGGGTGTGTTTCAGGTGCTCAAACGGTCCAGTTCTAGCCTTGTGCCTTCGCTGGTTTTCTGGTGTTTTAGTAGCAGTTTTTCCTTAATTGTGATCGCGTGGATGAATCCGTGATTGCGTAGAGTAAAGTTGAGGCAGACATATTTTGTTCTACGCGATCGCGTGAAGTCAACGACGATCGCGTAGGTCTGAGTTAGTTGAGGTTCGTGATCGTGAGTGGAACCCTGCGTTCGCGTACGGTAAATATTAGGCGCGAGTTTGTTACTCTGCGCGATCGCGACTGGAAGTACGCGATCGCATAGAACAAAGAACTGGGCAGAATCTTAAAAACCCAAATAAAGGGTTTAAGCCATATTACACATTTTTTGAACTTTAGAGCTCGGGAAGTGCGATATTTGGGGAGCTTTTCACCCGGACAATTTAGATAAGTTATTCCTACTCGGTTTAGACTAAATTCCATGATTATACTCTTAAATCTACCCTTTAAATTCGAATTTATGGTGAAAAATTGGATAAAGTTCCTAGGCTAAATTTTTGAGTCTTGATTGGGATTTTGATATCCGATTTGAGTAATTCTTATAGGGTTAGACTCGTGAGTGAATAGGTATTCGAAATTTATAATTTTTACCCGATTCTGAGACGTGGGCCCGGTGGACTTTTTGGGCAATTCTCCTAATTCCGCGTATTAGCTTCGAACTAATTAGCTATTTTGATTCCTTAAAGTTATATTTACATTATGCAATCGAATTGAATAGATTTGGGCCATCCGGAGTTGGATACTCGTGGTAAGAGCGTGGTTTTGAGTTGAGTAGCGCAATCGAGGTAAGTGGCTTGCCTAACTCTGTGTTGGGGACTTCCTCTTAGGTTGTTTGATATTGTTTTGTTATATGAGCGCCATGTACGTGAGGTGACGAGTGCATACACGGGCTATTGATGCTAAATTCCATTTTTCCTATCCATGCCATAAATCATTTTACTTCTATATCACTGTTCTACATGCTACTTGTGTAGTTTAAATTAGGAAGAAGCATGCCTACTTGTTTTACCTAAATCCCCTATTTGATACAATGTGTACCATGTTAGTTAGTCTTTATCTTGTCTTGTCTGCGACTCTTTTCCTGAACTGTTTAAATAAACTGTATCCGGTATTCATTCGCATTGCATATTTAAATGTGGACTACATACGAGATTTCGGGAGCTTTCCCCCCTGTACTGCATTGCATATTTATTGGGACTACGGACGAGATTCCGGGAGCTTTCCCCCTCTACTGCATTGCATATTTAAATTGGGACTACGAACGAGATTCCAGGAGCTTTCCCCCTGTACTGCATTGCATATTTTCTACTATGAGATATGATGTGCTGAGCCGATGGCTCCCTGTACTGTTTTACTTTCAACTTAATAGTTTTTCTACTATTTTACCTTAGCTCCTTTTTGTATCTTTCTATACTATTTCTAGACTGGTTTTCTTATAAAAATCCAGTATAGCCTTAACCTGACCTCGTCACTACTTGACTGGGGTTAGGCTTGGCACTTACTGGGTACCAATTGTGGAGTACTCATGCCCTTTCATGCACATGTTTTTTGTTTGCATACCCAGGTACCATCACCCAATTTCATGGCTAGGAGTCACTTAGCAGCTTTGAGGAGACCGCGAGGTAATTCTGCCGTGTTCGCAGAATCCCACGAGTCCCCTTCTACTCTAGTATAGGCATAGATGACTTATGTATTTCTGCTACTTCATTGTATAGAGCTACATTTAGTACAGAGCTTGTGACTGATGTGACATTCCAGGTTTTGGAAAGTGAAATTGTACATGCCGAGCAACTGTGTGATGCGTATTCTTCTTCTTTTTTGTTCCATTTATTATATTGCATTTATGTTTCCACAAATATAGGCTTACCTAGTCATAGACACTAGGTGCCGTCACGAGACCGTCCGGAGGGTAAATCGGGTTGTGACAAGGTGGTATCAGAGCGTCTAAGTTCATAGGAGTCACAAGTCACAAGTTTATTTATTAGTGTCTCGCGGATCGGTGCAGAGACGTACGTATCTATCTTTATAGGCTATGTAACTGGTAAGAACAATCACATTCTTGGAATCATTTGTCGTGCTAGTTACTGTCATCCAAATTCTAAAACTCTATTCTACTCTTGCTCATAGATGGTGCGGACCCGAACCGAACGTACTAACAATCAGGCACCCGAGCTCCCAGCCAGAGCCGCCAGAGGCAGGGGCAGGGGTAGAGGACAAGCACGCGGTGCAGCCCGAGCACCGGCTAGAGTAGCGACAGAGGAGCCCTCAGCAACTACAGTTGGAGGGGCACATGAGGTCCCTATTATTACTCCAGCCCTCTTGGACACTTTGGCTCAGTTCATGAGCGCCTTCAGCACTCGGTCTCAGGCGTGACTACTCCTGATAGCTCCAGCGACATCTCAGGCCGGGGGAGGGGCATAGACTCCCGCAGCCCGTACTCCTAAGCAGATAGTCCATATTGGGAAGGTTCCAGAGTATATTATTATGCCCCTAGCGGCTCTAACTCAACATGATACCAGGGTAGCTGTTTCTGAGGCAGAGCAACTCAGACTTGAGAGGTACAAGAAATACCACCCACTTGTTTTCAGCGGACTAGCTTCAGACGACGCTTTGGGTTTTCTTGAGAAGTGTCATCGCATTCTCCACACTATGGGTATTATGGAGACGAGTGGGGTTTCTTTCAACGCTTTCCCTATGAGGGGAGCGGCTTATCAGTGGTGGCGTGCCTACGATTTGAGTAGTCCGGAGGATGCAGCTTCACTTACTTGGGGTTAGTTCTCTGAGATGTTTTTGCTTGAGTTTGTCCCTCAGAGCCTCAAGGATGCTTGGCGTGCAAAGTTTGAGCAGTTACGCCAGGGTAACATGACTGTGTCAGAGTATGCAGTTCGTTTAAGTGATTTGGATTGTCATGCACCGGCCTTGGTGGCCACTATCAGAGAGAGGGTTCGACACTTCATTGAGGGACTTCACCCCAGTATTCGGACCAGTGTGGCAAGGGAGTTGGAGACAGATGTAACTTACCAGCAGTCCGTGAGTATTTCCCGGAGGATTGAGAGTATGCTAGCCCGGGACAGAGAGAAGAGAGAGGCCAAGAGGTCTCGAGAGACTGGTCATTTTTTGGGGGTTCGTGCACCAGCAACACGCTACGGTATGGGCTTTGTGAGTCGCCATGTTCATTTAGGTCTTCCAGCAGCCAGTGGTATTCCAGCTCCTCCTAGACCTCAGGAGCCTTATTATGCACCACCAGTATCTTATGTGCCTTCTACTCGAGGTGCTAGCACCGGCCAGTCCAGCATGCCAGTTCACAGTCAGCACCAGCCACCACGTCCTCCGAGGGGTTGTTTTGGGTATGGTGACCCTCGCCACGTGATTAGAGATTGCCCTAAAGCTAGGAGGGGTGCATCATCTCAGTCTTATTAGGCCCCACGTGCTCCACCGGGTCCTCCAGCTATTCTTCCAACTCCAGCTGCTACCCCACCTTCTTTGAAAGCTCGAGGTGGAGGTTGGGGAGGTTGAGGTCGCCCTAGAGGGGGAGGCCAGGCCAGGTACTATGCCCTTCCAGTCCGTTCTGAGGCCGTCGCTTCAGATTCAGTCATCACAGGTATTGTCCCTATTTGTCATAGGGATGCATCATTATTATTTTACCAGGCTCTACGTATTCATATGTGTCTTCATATTTTTCTTCACATCTGGGGGTATCTCGGGATTCTTTGAGTTCCCCTGTTTATGTTTCTACTCCGGTGGGAGATTCTCTTATTGTGGACCGCATATATCGGTCGTGTTTGATTGTTATCAGTGGTTTTGAGACCAGGGCTGATTTATTATTGCTTAGTATGGTAGATTTTGATGTTATTTTGGGCATGGACTGGTTGTCGCGCCACTATGCTATTCTTCATTGTCACGCCAAGACCGGGATGTTGGCTATGCCAGGTTTACCGAGATTAGAGTGGAGAGGTACCTTAGAGTATACTCCCCGTAGAGTAATTTCTTTCATCAAGGCTCAGCGGATGGTTGAGAAAGGGTGTGATGCGTACTTAGCCTATGTGAGAGATGTTAGTGCTGATACCCATACAGTTGAGTCAGTTCTAGTTGTGCGGGACTCTCCTGATGTTTTTCCGGCTGATCTTCCGGGTATGCCGCCCGACAGAGATATTGATTTCGGTATTGAATTGTTGCCGGGAACCCAACCCATTTCCATTCCTCCCTATGGTATGGCTCCTCCTGAGTTGAAGGAGTTGAAGGAGCAGTTGTAGGAGTTGCTTGATAAGGGTTTCATCAGACCTAGTGTATCGCCTTGGGGTGCTCCGGTACTATTTGTGAATAAAAAGGATGCTCCATGCGTATGTGTATTGACTACCAGCAGCTGAATAAGGTTACAGTGAAGAACATGTACCCTTTGCCTCGCATTGATGACTTGTTTGACCAGTTACAGGGTGCCAGGGTATTTTCCAAGATTGACTTGTGTTCTGGCTATCATCAGTTGAATATTTGGGAACCGGATATCCTGAAGACTGCCTTCAGGACCAGATATGGCCACTATAAGTTCCTTGTTATGTCATTTGGGCTAACCAACGCCCCAACAACCTTTATGAACCCGATGCACAGTGTATTTCGGCCTTATCTTGATTCTTTCGTCATTGTGTTCATTGATGACTTCTTGGTATATTGTCGGTCCCAGGAGGACCATGAGAAGCATTTGAGGACTGTGCTTCAGACTTTGAGGGAGAAGATATTTTATGCAAAATTCTCTATGTGTGAGTTTTGGCTTGATTATGTGGAATTCTTAGGCCATGTGGTGTCTTGTGATGGGATCAAGGTAGATCCGAAGAAGGTGGAGGTAGTGCAGAGTTGTCCTAGACCATCTTCAGCTACTGAGATCCGCAGTTTCCTTAGTTTGGCTGGGTACTATCGCCGTTTTGTGGAGGGATTTTCATCCATTGCAGCACCTATGACCAGGTTGACTCAAAAAGGTGCTCCATTCAGGTGGACTGAGGAGTGCGAAGAGAGCTTTCAGAAGCTCAAGACAGCCCTGACTACAACTCTAGTGTTAGTTTTGCCTATGGATTCATGGTCCTATACAGTCTATTGTGATGCTTCGAGGATTGGCATTCGAGCAGTGTTGATGCAGGACGGTAGGGTGATTACCTATGCGTCCAGACAATTGAAGGTGCATGAGAAGAACTATCCAGTTCATGATCTTGAGTTGGCAGCGATTGTTCATGCCCTGAAGATATTGCGTCATTATTTATACGGTGTTCCCTGTAAGATTTTCACTGACCACCGGAGTTTGCAACACGTATTCAAGTAGAAGGATCTCAATTTGCACCAGCGGAGATGGTTGGAGTTACTAAAGGACTATTACATCACCATATTATACAACCCAGGGAAGGACAATGTGGTGGCCGACGCATTGAGTCACCGGGACGAGAGTTTGGCGAGTTTGGCATATCTTTCGGCAGTTGAGAGGCCCTTAGTCTTGGATGTTTAGTCCTCAGTCAGTAAGTTCGTGAGATTGAATCTTTCAAAGCCTTGCCAGGTGTTAGCTTATGTGGTTGCTCGATCTTCTCTTTATGACCGTATTAGAGAGCACCAGTATGATGATCCCAATACAGGGTTCGGCGAGGTGATGCTAGGGATGTGACTATAGGTGATGATGGCGTGATGAGGATGCAAGGCCGTATCTATGTTCCCAATGTGGATGGGCTTCGGGAGTTGATTCTTGAGGTGGCCCATAGCCCGCGGTATTCCATTCATCCTAGTACCGCAAAGATGTACCAGGATCTGAGACATCACTATTGGTGGCGAATGATGAAAAAGTATATAGTGGAGTTTGTAGCCAAGAGTCTCAACTGTCAGCAAGTCAAATATGAGCATCAGAGTCCGGGAGGGTTACTTCAGCAGATTGAGCTTCCAGAGTGGAAGTGGTACCAGATCACCATGGACTTTGTGGTTGGACTTCCTTAGACTTTGAGAAAGCTCGATGCTATTTGGGTGATTGTGGATCGGCTGACCAAATCGGCCCATTTCATTCCAGTGTTGACTACATATTTCTCCGAGAGATTGGCTGAGATTTATATTAGAGATATTGTTCGCCTCCACGACATTCCAGTATCGATCATTTCAGACGGAGGTACACAGTTCACATCGCCGATCTGGAGAGTCGTTCATGTAATGACCTGGTCGGTCGTTTTGAGAGTTAGCTCCCCGATCCCCTAATAACTGCTTTTCCCATGTCTATTTCTTCTTTTGGGACTTGTCGGATCGTTTAGTTGTGAATTTTGGACACATAGTCCTTAAATGTGAATTTAAGCTTTAGAAATCGGGCTGTAGTTGGAACTGTGTGAAGACGGATCCGGAATGGAATTTTGTCGACTCTGTTAGCTCTGTTGGGGGATTTTGGGGTTAGGAGCATGTTCAGAATGTGTTTCCGAGATCTGTGGTAGATATAGGCTTGAATTGGTGAAAGTTGGAATTTCAGTGATTTCGGCCGATAGGTGAAATTTTGATATCGCGCTCGGAATGGAATTCCGAGAGTAGATGTAGGTCCGTAGTGCCATTTATGACATGTGCGTAAAATTTGAGGTCATTCGAACTAGTTCTGATGTGTTTCGGCATCGGTTGTGAAATTTGGAAATTTCATAAGTTCTTAGGCTTGAATCAATGCATAATTGGTGATTTGGATGTTATGGGATGTGGTTTGAAGTCTCGACTAAGTTTGAATGAGATAGTAGTATTGGTTGGTAGGTTTGGTTGAGGTCCCGAGGGCCTCTGGTGTGTTTCGGATGCTCAAATGGGCATTATTGGCCTAAAAGTGTTTTCTGGTTTTCAGGTTTTCATAGCAGCAGTCGTTTGTTCAATGCGATCGCATGTAATGAACCGCGATCGCGTAGAGTGGATTATGGGCCAGCAGGATTGTTATATGCGATCTCATAGCAAAGGCTGTGATCGCGTAGACTTACTTGGCTGGGCCGGGGAAACTTGGTCTGTGCATTCGCGTGGGGTCTCGAGTACTAACGCGTAGGGTCACTGCCAGATGTGAATCGCGATCGAAAATTCCGCGATCGCGTGGTGAAACATTTTGAGAGCGTTTTCCTAACCCAATGCGATTGCATCAGCAGTGTCGCAATCGCACTGTAAATTTCACCGGGGCAGAATATATTAAAAACCTAAATCGCGGGTTTAAGCCATTTTTCACATTTTTGAACTTGAGAGATCGGGAAGTGAGATTTCTGGGGAGATTTGCACCTAGGCAACTTGGGTAAGTGATTTCTATTCGATTTAGACTAATTTCCATGATTATACTCTTAAATCTACCCTTTAAATTCGAATTTATGGTGAAAAATTTGGGGAAAATCAGATAAAGTCCCTAGGCTAAATTCTTTAGTTTTGAAAGGGATTTTGATATCCGATTCGAGTAATTCTTATATGGTTAGACTCGTGAGTAAATAGGTGTCCGGAATTTATAATGTTTAGCCGATTCCGAGACGTGGGCTCGGGGGACTTTTTGGGCAATTTTTCTAATTCGCATATTAGCTTCGAACTTATTAGCTATTTTGATTCCTTAAAGTTATATTTACATTATGCAATCGAATTGAATAGATTTGGGCCATTTGGAGTCGGATACTCGTGGCAAGAGCGTGGTTTTGAGTTGATTAGCGCAGTCGAGGTAAGTGGCTTGCCTAATTCAGTGTTGGGGACTTTCCCTTAGGCTATTTTGATAATATTTGTGGTTTAGGCGTCGTGTACGTGAGGTGACGAGTACGTACATGGGCCATTGTTGCTAAAACTCCATTTTTTCCTTCCATGACATTATTCATTTTATCCCTATTTCACTGTTTCTTGTACTAACTGTGTAGTTAAATTAGGAAGAAGCATGTCTACTTGTTTTACTTGATTCTCCCCTAATTGTTACTATGTGCACCATGTTTAGGTATTTTTATCCATATTCTTGCCCGCAATTTTTCCTGAACAGTTTAAATAAATTGTATACAGTATTCATTACATTGCATATTTAAATTAGGACTATGGACGAGATTCCGAGAGCTTTCCCATGTACTGCATTGCATATTTAAATTGGGACTACGGACGAGATTTTGGAAGCTTTCCCCCTGTACTGCATCACATATTTAAATTGGGACTACATACGAGATTCCGGGAGCTTTCCCCCTGTACTACATGGCATATTTATTATTGGGAGATACGATGTGCTGAGCCGAGGGCTCCCTGTTGCTATTTTCTTTTAGTTCATTGTTTCTACTGTTTTTGCCTTAGCTTATTTTGTCTTTCTGTACAATTTTAAACTATTTTTACTATAAACACCCAGTAGAGCCTTAACCTGACCTCGTTACTACTTGACTGGGGTTAGGCTTGGCACTTACTCGGTACCAATTGTAGAGTACTCATGCCCTTTCCTAAACATGTTTTTCGTGTGCAGATCCAGGTACCAACACCCAGTTTTGTGGCTAGGAGTAACTTAATAGCTTTGAGGAGATCGCGAGGTAATTCTACCGCGTCCGCAGAATCCCACGAGTCCCCTTTTACTCTTGTATAGGCATAGATGACTTATGTATTTCTGCTGCTTCATTGTATAGAGCTACATTTAGTCCATAGCTTGTGACTGATGTGACATTCTGGGTTTTGGGAAGTGAAATTGTACATGCCGAGCGGCTGTGTTACGTGTCTTCTTATTCTTTTCTGTCCCATTTATTTTTCCGCGAATTTAGGCTTACCTAGTCATAGAGACTAGGTGCCGTCACGAGACCGTACGGAGGGTAAATCAGGTCGTGACAGTTCAGCAGGAGTTAGGCACCAGGGTGGAGTTGAGTACAACCTTTCACCCTCAGACGGACGGGGAGTCCGAGCGCACGATTCAGATTCTTGAGGATATGCTCCGTGCCTGTGTGATGGATTTTGGGGGTTCATGGGACCGATACTTGCCACTTGCAGAGTTTGCTTATAATAATTACCATTCCAACATTCAGATGGCACCATATGAGGCTTTGTATGGTAGACGGTGCAGGTCTCCAGTGGGATGGTTTGAGTCGGGCAAGGCCCGATTGTTGGGTACAGATTTGGTCTAGGATTCCCTGGACAAGGTGAAGGTGATTTAGGAGAGACTTCGCACAACTCAGTCCAGGAAGAAGAGTTATGCGGACCGGAAGGTTCGTGACTTGGCATTTATGGCTGGTGATCAATTTTTGCTTCGGGTATCGCCTATGAAGAGCGTCACAAGGTTCGGGAAGAAGGATAAGATGAGTCCGAGATTTATTGGTCTTTTTTAGGTGTTGTGGTGTGTTAGGGAAGTTGCTTATGAGCTTGCCTTGCCTCCCAGTCTAGAAGAAGTTCATCCGGTATTCCACGTCTCTATGCTCTAGAAGTATCACGGTGACCCGACTCGTGTTTTGGATTTCAGTTCAGTCCAGTTGGACAAGGATCTATCATATGTTCAGGAGCCACTAGCTATATTGGATAGGCAGGTCAGAAAGCTTAGGTCAAAGAATATCGCATCAGTAAAGTGTTCAGTGGAGGGGCCAGTTGGTCGAGTAGGCGACTTGTGAGACCGAGCAAGATATGTGCAGACAATAACCTCATATTTTCACAGCTTCAGGTATGTCTCTATACTCGTTCGAGGACGAATGATTTTCTTAAGAGTGGGAGAATGTAACGACCCGACCAGCCGTTTTGAGAGTTAGCGCCTCGATCACCTAATAACTGTTTCTCCCATGTCTATTTCTGCTTTTGGGACTTGTCGGAACGTTGGGTTGTGAATTTCGGAGAGTTTTTGGAACATAGTCCTTATATGTGAGTTTAAGCTTTAGAAATCGGATCGTAGTTGGAACTGTGTGAAGACGGATCCAGAATGGAATTGCATCAACTCGTTAGATCTATTGGGTGATTTCGGGGTTAGGAGCATGTTCAGAATGTGTTTTCGAGGTCTGTAGTAGATTTAGGCTTGAATTGGCAAAAGTTAGAATTTCGGCGATTTCGGCCGATAGGTAAAATTTTGATACCGAGCTCGGAACAGAATTCCGAGAGTGGCTTTAGGTTCGTAATGTCATTTATGACATGTGTGTAAAATTTGAGGTCATTCGGACTAGTTTTGACGTGTTTCGGCATCGATTGTGAAATTTTGAAAATTCATAAGTTCTTAGGCTTGAATTCGTGCATAATTGATGATTTTGATGTTATGGGACATGTTTTGAAGGCTCGACTAAGTTTGAATGAGGTATTAGGATTGTTTGGTATGTTCGGTTAAGGTCCCGGGGGCCTCGGGTGTGTTTCGGGTGCTCAAACCGGCAAATTTTAGCCTTGTGCCTTAGCTGGTTTTATGGTGTTTTAGCAGCAGTTTTTCCTTAATTGCGATCCCGTGGATGAATCCGCGATCACGTAGAGTAAAGTTGAGGCAGGAAAATTTTGTTCTACACGATCGCGTAATAAGGTTTGCGATCGCATAGGTTTGGCAGCCTTGACCTGTGCGTTCGCATGGGTATTATTGCGTTTGCGTAGAGGAGTTTTAGGCAGCAGGGATTTGAGTGTTATTCTACGCGGTCGCATGAAGCCCACCGCGATCGCGTAGGTCTGAGTTAGTTGAAGTTCACGATCGCGAGTGGATCCCTGCGTTCGTGTAGGGTAAATATTAGGTTTGGGTTTGCTACTCTACGCGATTGCGACTGGAAGTACGCGATCGCATAAAACAAAGAACTGGGCAGAATCATAAAAACCCAAATCGAGGGTGTATGCCATATTTCACAATTTTGAACTTAAGAGCTCGGGAAGTGCGATTTTTGGGGAGATGTTCACCTGGGCAATTTAGGTAAGTGATTCCTACTCGATGTAGACTAAATTCCATGATTATACTCTTAAATCTACCCTTTAAATTAGAATTTATGGTGAAAAATTGGGGGAAAAGTGGATAAAGTTCCTAGGCCAAATGTTTTGAGTTTTGATCTAGATTTTGATATCTGATTTGAGTAATTCTTATATGGTAAGTCTCGTGAGTGAATGAATGTTCGGAATTTATAATTTTTACCCGATTTCGAGACGTAGGTCCGGGGGACATTTTGGGAAATTCTTCTAATTTCGCGTATTAGCTTCGAACTAATTAGCTATCTTGATTCCATAAAGTGATATTTACATTATGGAATCAAATTGAATGGATTTTGGCCATCCGGAGTCGGATAATCGTGGCAAGAGCGTGGTTTTGAGTTGAGTAGCGCAGTCGAGGTAAGTGGCTTGCCTAACTCTGTGTTGGGGACTTCCCCTTAGGTTGTTTGATATTGTTTTGTTATATGAGCGCCGTGTACGTGAGGTGACGAGTGCGTACACGGGCTATTGTTGCTAAATTCCATTTTCCTATCCATGCCATAAATCATTTTACTTCTATTTCACTGTTCTACATGCTACTTATGTAGTTTAAATTAGGAAGAAGCATGCCTACTTGTTTTACCTAAATCCCCTATTTGATACAATGTGTACCATGTTAGTTAGTCTTTATCTTGTCTTGTCTGCGACTCATTCCTGAACTATTTAAATAAATTGTATCTGATATTCATTCACATTGCATATGTAAATGGTGACTACATACGAGATTCCAGAAGCTTTCCCCTGTACTACATTGCATATTTAAATTGGGACTACGAACGAGATTTCGAGAGCTTTCCCCGTGTACTGCATTGCATATTTTCTACTGTAAGGTATGATGTGCTGAGCCGAGGACTCCCTGTACTATTTTACTTTCAGCTTAATTGTTTTTCTATTGTTTAACCTTAGCTACTTTTTGTATCTTTCTGTACTATTTCTAGACTATTTTTCTTATAAAAATCCAGTAGAGCCTTAACCTGACCTCGTCACTACTTGACTGGGGCTAGGCTTGGCACTTACTGGGTACCAATTGTGGAGTACTCATGCCCTTTCCTGCACATGTTTTTCTTGTGAAGATCTAGGTACCACCACCCAGTTTCGTGGCTAGGAGTCACTTAGCAGCTTTGAGGAGACCACGAGATAATTCTGCCGCGTCCGCAGAATCCCACGAGTCCCCTTCTACTCTAGTATAGGCATAGATGACTTATAAATTTCTGCTACTTCATTGTATAGAGCTACATTTTGTACAGAGCTTGTGACTAATGTGACATTCCGGGTTTTTGGGAAGTGAAATTGTACATGCCGAGCGGCTGTGTCATGCGTCTTCTTCTTCTTTTCTGTTTCATTTATTATATTGCATTTATGTTTCCGCAAATTTAGGCTTACCTAGTCGTAGAGACTATGTGCTGTCACGAGACCGTCCGGAGGGTAAATCGGGTCGTGACAGAGCCTCCTCTAGAATCCTCTCCCTCAGGCCATCAACATAAGGAACACATAGGCGACCCTGAAGTCGCAGTACACCATCCTCGCCAATAGAAACCTCTTTGGCACAACCTTGTAATACCGTCTCCCGGAGAACTTCCAAGTGTGGATCATCAAACTGCCGAGCCTTGATTTGCCCCAGCAATTAAGACAGAGAAACAACAAATGCAAGAACCCGGCTAGGCTCAGAAATTTCCAGCCTCACAAGTCTGTTAGCCAAGGACTGAATGTCCAAAGCTAGTGGCCTCTCGTCTGCTGAAATGAAAGCCATGATACCCATACTCTCTTCTGTCTTTCTTAAGGCATCTACAACCACATTCGCCTTGCCCGGATGATAAACAATAGTGATGTCATAGTCCTTTAGCAACTAAAGCCATCTACGCTGCCTCAAATTCAGATCCCTCTGCTTGAACAAGTGTTGCAAGCTGCGGTGGTCTGTATAGACCTCACAGGACACCCCATCCAAGTAATGCCTCAAAATCGTAAGAGCATGAACAACCGCTGCCAACTCCAAATCATGCATATGGTAGTTCTTCTCACGAACCTTCAGCTGACGTGACACATATGCAATAACTCACCCCTCCTGCATCAACACACATCCCAAGCCAATGCGTGAAGCATCACAACAAACTGTATACATCCCCACACTGGAAGGCAACACTAGAAATGGTGTTGTAGTCAATGTTGTCTTGAGCTTCTAGAAGCTCGCCTCACACTCGTCAGACCATCGGAATGGGGCACCCTTATGGTTCAATCTAGTCAGAGGGGACGCAATGGATGAAAAGCCCTCCACAAACCGACAATAATAACCTGCCAATCCCAAGAAACTCCTGATCTCGGTCGTGGAAAAGGGGCGTGGCCAACTCTGAACGACCTCAATCTTTTCTGGATCCACCTTGATACCCTCTCCGGATACCACATGTCCCATGAATGCCACAGAATCTAACCAGAACTCACCCTTGGAGAACTTAGCATACATCTTTTGTTCCTGCAAGGTCTAAAGAGCTACTCTCAAATACTGCTCGTTCTCCCCCTGGCTATGTAAGTAGATCAAAATGCCATCATGAAGACAACGACAAAGGAATCAATATAAGGCATGAATACCATGTTCATCAAATCCATGAACGTTGCTGGGGCATTAGTCAAACCAAAGGACATAACCAGGAACTCATAATGACCGTATCTAGTACGAAAGGTGGTCTTCGGAACATCCGAGTCCCGAATCCTCAGCTGATGGTATCCCGATCTCAAGTCGATCTTAGAAAACACCCTAGTACCCTGCAACTTGTCAAACAAATCATCGATACGCGACAACGGGTACTTGTTCTTGATGGTGACTTTGTTCAACTGGCGGTAGTCAATACACATCCGCATAGTCCCATGCTTCTTCTTCACTAATAACACTGGAGCACCCCAAGGCGATACACTCGGTCTGATAAACCCCTTAGCTAACAACTCCTCAAGCTATTCCTTCAATTACTTTAATTCCTTTGGAGCCATGTGGTATAGTGGGATAGATATAGACTGGGTTCCTGGAGTTAAGTCAATGCAAAAATAAATATCACGATCTGGTGGAATGCCTGGAAGGTCTGAAGGAAACACATAAGAAAACTCCCTAACCACTGGCACTGAATCAATCGTCGAAGACTCTGTGGTGGTGTCTCGCACATAAGAAAGATAAGCTAAACAACCCTTCTCTACCATACGTCGAGCTTTCAGAAAAGAAACAACCTGACTAGCTGCACTAACTGGGGAACCATTCCACTCCAATCTTGGCAACTCAGGATGGCTAAGGTAACAAACTTGGCATGGCAATCTTGGATGGCATGATAAGGAGATAACCAATCAATGCCCAGGATGACCTCAAAATCAGTCATATTAAGTAACAAGAGGTCCGCTCTGGTCTCGAACCCACAAAATGTGACCATACATGACCGATAGATCCGGTCCATAACCACATAATCGTACACAGGAGTGGACAAATAAACATGAGTACCTAAGGTCTCACGAGGAATATCCAGGAAATGAGCAAACAAGGATGATACATATGAATAGGTAGACCCTAGATCAAATAATACTGAAGACTCCCTACCGCATACCGAAGTAATACCTGTGATCATGGCATCTGAGGACACTGCATCTGGTATGTCCAGGAAAGCATAGAATCTGGCTGGAGCACCGGCTGGCTGACCTCCGCCCAACTGAACATGAGCTGGCTGAGCTCCCCTGCCTCACCTCCACCTCTAGGACGACCTCTACCAGCCTGCCCTCCACCCATGGGTGGTCGGACCGCCGGTGCTGAAACCATAGGCTGATGACCCTGTTGCACTGCCTTGCCCTGAAGTCTAAGATAAAACCTCTTCATGTGACCTGGATCCCCACACCCATAGCAACCTCTCGGCACCATAACCTGCTGCCTTGAGGAAGAACCCTGAATAGCTGGAGGTCGGTATGAACTCTCTAGCATAGAACTGAAATAAGATCTGGAAGATCCCTGATGACCATAATACTAACCGGAGGAACCCTGAATAGCTGGTGGGCGATAAGAACTCTGCGTCATCGCACTTAAATAAGGCCTCAATGGAGCACATTGAGGAGGTGGTGGCGGTGCTGAATATGGGGGCCTGCTGTGTTGGCCCCTACAAAACTGACCTCTGCCCCTAGCCGGGGCACCTCTAAAATCTCCAAAAAACCGAGCTCTCTTATCCTACTGTCTCTGCTCTCTGCTTCTAAAACGATAGCCATCAATCCTGCGAGCGATCTCCACTACAAGCTGATACAGAGTCCCCATCTCAACCTCTGGGGCCATATTGGACCTAATACCAGTGTGCAACCCTGCTACAAACCTCCGCACTCTATCTGCGTCAGTGGGAAGTATCATAAGTTCATGACGAGACAACTCATTAAACCTCGCCTCGTAGTCGGTCACCGATATCTGACCCTGCTCTATCTGCTCAAACTGATACCGCAGCTCTTCCCTCTGGGAGGGTGGAATATACCTATCCAGGAACAACTAAGTGAAATGCTCCCAGGTGATTGGAAGAGAATCCGCTGGTCTACCAAGAACATAAAATTGCCACCATCTACGAGCCCTTCCCTCTAGCTGGAAAGTAGTGAAGTCAACTCCATGAGACTTCAGTATCCTCATGTTGTGCAGACTTTCCCACCTTGTCGCACCCCCTTTTTCTATCGCACGGGTAAGGTACGGAGAGATCGGGTTTATGACATTTTAGACAACTCCTTAAATGAAAGGTTTAAGGAAGAGTCGCCACCTAATGATTTTTATGGTGCGTTAGGGCACCTAGAGTTGATAACTCATAAACTAGTTTGCATTACCAGAGATTGGGTAAGGGCTTGAAATTATCCCAAGGGGAAGGTATTAGGCACCCCTCAAGATCCAGAACTGTGGGTCCCAACCAATAAGTTTTGTGAATTTGGATGGTGAGCAAGTAACAAGTAAGGTTCACATATGAGGGGATTTAAAACAAGTATGAAAATCTTTAAAGGTTTTTGAATAACATAAACATTTAAAAAGAATTGTCCTAGGTTTAAAGTAATACGGATCACTTCAATGCAATACCCGGTATGTCACACCTCGAGGAGGTGGCTACACGTGGTATTAGCGCACCTGTCATCATATCCGTATTCTACCCTTCCCACCCCGTAAGGTTATTTAAAAGGCATGTGTTGGTCACGAAAGCTTACGCGTGCCATTACCCGTCCCATACTATAAGTCCTGAGGGTGTTGAGGATTACTAATCCTACAATGTGAGTGTTAGGCTGAACCCCTAGGCTTAAAGGATAAAATACTAGGCGACATGCATAACAAGTAGGACTTCACATATGAAGGAACACATATGGATAAATAAAGGCTCATAGATCCCTCCATAGGTAGACATATAACTGGCACGTCTCAAACACACTTAAAGTCTCAATGATAGGAGTTTAAAATAGGTATTTTGAGTAAAACAGTAAATCAAGAAGAATCTGATTTGGAAAACTTAATGAAGGCATAGGATTTAATTGAGGTTGAGTGATTCAAAATAGCTGACTTTCAGAAATATAGCAGTTAAAAGTAATGGTAAAAAACTTAGAAGTATAGTGATTTAAAGCTTTTGGGAAAAACATAGCAGAAAATCCTTGAAGTCTATTTTTTGAAGTAAAATAGTGATAAGTGACCAGAATACAGTAGCTTAACATATAACAGTAGTTATAGGTAATTGCAGTAAAGGAGTGACAAATAGTATCAAAACTACAGTAGCTTTGAAATGTTTAGAGTAAAGATTGGAAGTGGCACGATTTTGAGCAGGGGGAGTATCTTTGAAAACCCAGTAATTTAAAACATAATAGTACAACAATCAGAGATCCCTAGGGAAGCAAATACACAATTTCAAGACTGTTTTAAAAAATAGAGCAAGAACAAAAATGACTTCAATGAGGTAAACTAAGAAGGCAAGCATCAGGAAGTAAAATGTTAAAAGGGACTGATCTGTTCTAAACCCAGTTAATTAATCTCAATACGCATTAGGCCTAATGTTTTCCTAGGCGTCGCCTATATTGCCTAATTATATCAAAGGGTGAACATGCATATTTAAGTCTGTTTTTAAGGGATATATACTTGTAGAAAACTTTTCAAACAAATTAACCATATTTTACGGGATTATTAGATTAAGCAGGCTAGTTAGACATTTTAACAATTGCAATTCAAACAAGTGAAAGATCCTAAGCAACAGGATATCTAATGCACGTAGGAGTTCCTAAAACATGGTTTCTTAGATGAAAATGCAGCAATGACCTTATGACAGTTTATTTTTGCTTGTCATTAACTGATCAGAATCATGAAATGAGTATAATAACATGCTGAAAGTGAAAGTCCTAAAACATGATTTCTAATATGTGAAATGCATGTCCTATGCATGTTATCTAATGCACAAATAAGTAAGTAAGGTCCTATAAGCATGTTTTCTACCCATTACCTAAGCTAGGCATGCATAACCCCTATATTCACTATCTAGCCCCAATCATTCATTTACAAATTATTACAGACCATAATAAATGAATTAAAATAATGAAAAAAGGAAAATAAGAAGTTATTCTATAGGGAGCCTTCAACCAGGCCCAATCTTCCAGACTCACCCCTTTCAATTTCACAGCCTTACATCAACCTTGGTGCGGAAAATCTCCCAAAGGCCTTGGTGAGGGCCCTGGCCAATACCAGCACCCAGCAAATGCCCATGGTTAAATAAGTGCAGTGTAGAGTACCCTTACCTCAGTGTCTCAAGGTTCAGAGGGAACTCATGGTCCCTAAGTGATGCCCACACTGAGGGGGGTGGAACCTAAAGGTCTAGGAATTGTGTGAAGTGCTAAAAGAGGTTAAGAAAGGGGGTTTTGAAAACACTTATAGACTAACAGAAGAAATAATTTTGTAATTGGAACTAACAACAACTATTCACAACTCAGTAGAGTTCCAAGCAAACAAACACAAACAGGAAAAAGGGATAATAGGGAAGTGTATAATCAGTTTAAAGTTACAGGTTCACCAGATGGATTAGAAGGTAACATGAGATTGGTTTTGAACAAAAGAAGTAACAACAACTAGTCATAACTCACAACAGGAAAAGGGGATAGATAAGTCACATAGTGACACACAAAGATACATGAACTTAAGCGTAGCTGCACAATCAGGGCAACCAAGTATAGACATGATAGTAGGTAGTGACTACAGTAGGTGAGACTAAGAGCAAGTGATAGTCATACAAGTCAAGTCATAAGTAGAGTAAATAATAACAAATAAAGGTTTAGCAGGATCGTGGATACATTAAAACTGAACAGGAAAGAGATGGCTTACAGATGCACACAAGAGTAAGTAAAGACCATAATAGTGTTGACTTAATCACAAATAGGTAAAGAGGCAGGCATGACTAGTATCATAGGCAAACACGTATCAATTGTGTAAAATAATAGAAGCATTGGTAGAGGACAGTTAAGAACATAGCATGCTGAAACATGAATAAGTACATTGGTTCAGAGTTTTGAAAAGTTAATCAGGACATACCAGTGGTGCAAGTAAAGAGCAACAGCAGTGAGTAGCAATAGAGACAGTATAGCCTTGGATTAGCAGCCGGCTAATAGCAAGCAGCAGAGAGTAGCAATAGAGACAAGAGAGATAGCCAAGAGAAGCAGAACACAAGAGAGTAGTATAGAGAGAGTTGAGCCAAATTTGACTTATTAGTTTAATGAAAGAGTAAGAGTATTTATAGTTTTCAAAGCAGTAGTGAAATAAGGTAAGAATCAAGTCCAGTAGTAATTAAAGGACTTTGAAATCAATTAGTCAAGAAATAAGGCAAGTTTTTATTCGCAAAATATTGAGAATCAGTAGCATATAGGGCAGGGAATAATCAGTACAGGACAAATAAGGAAAAGATCCATGTAATTTGGTAATAATAACTTAATAAAGAGTAAGGATCAAAAGACCCCTTTAATTAAGGAGTCACTTCATACGGTCAAAACAGGTAAATAAGGAAAGAATAACAAGCACATAGTAGGAAATTGGGGGCAGGTACAGGAAGGTTCAATATATGGTAATAGCCAAACGGTACAATCATTTGTAAAATAAGCAAGAGTACTAATCAGTAGTGTAAAGAATATCACAAGGAATCAATCAAAGGAAATCAATCACAGGAAATTAGGGATTCAAACGTTAACAATACTTATATTAAAAGACACATTCCATGAACGAACATATAAGCAGAGTATAAGCAGGAAAAATCGAATTGGGACCCTAGTATAACATCAAAAAATCAGAATCAAACGAAGCATACTCAGGAGAACACAACAAGCAAATGGAGCAAGTAAACACGAAAGCAAGTCAGAAACTAGGGTTACGACTAAAGACTTGAGGGTTTTAGCAAAGAATCAAACAAAGTAAAAACCTCGAATAAACAGGCAAACATAAGAAGAATCGTGGAATAAAACTTAGAAATCAGAAGTTAAACCGTTAAAGGGGTTCTAAGAACCCTAGTTCTTAAAAAGGAAAAAAAGGGAAATCGTTTGCAAAACATCAGGTTTTAAGAAAACATATGAGAATCATCGAGATAAACATAGATCTGTTGCAGATCTTAAAAGAATTCGAAGGGTTAGAGCTAAGGTTTAGAAAGAACCCATAGATTATGGGAAAACCTATAGTAATGCTCAGAGATGGTGGTATCTGGAACACCACTGAGTCAAACCTCGCCGGAGAAGGCCGGAAACGCCTAGGCAGGAGCTTCCATGGCCATTCTGGCATGGTTGAAGCTTTGAAAGGGTCTCAGAGATGAAGTAGCAGGGGAGTTGTGGCTTCATGGTGGGCGGTGGTTGAAAGAGGTGAACCTGGAGGTGGCCGGCGATGAAGGCTGGACCATCGGAGAAGACAAACGGCTAGAAAGTTCTAGAGAGATGATGGGGGGAGAAAGGTCGAGAAGAGAGAGAGAGAGAGTGAGATGGAAAAATGAAAATAGACGGGGGGTTTGGGTAGGTTAATTAATTAGGTAATAAAATCTGGGTCGTTAATCTGATCTGATCAACAGCTCAGATTGGCTTGGGATCCGGGTCGGGTTGGTTCAGGGTTTGGGTTTGGGTATTTTAGTTGGGTTAATGGGTTGGGTAATAGGTTTAAAATGTGGTTAAATTTTAAATGGAGATAGGCTAGATGTTAAATACCCAAATAAATAGGATAATTAATTAATTAAAAAGCTGAATAACTATACAAAAAATGAAATTAAGTTAAAAATAAGTATAATTACAATAATTAGCCAATATAAAAATGTAAAGACATAAATTAGAATTTTAAAGGTATAAAATGACTAATCAGGCTATAATTGCAAAATGATTGTAATTGTAATTAAATAGGACTCGATTAGCCAAATTATGAAATACTTGGATTTTAATTAAAAAAAGTGATTATAAATGACATACTAAATTGATAAAATATTTTGAGATTTATTTAGAGCACAATTTGAATTATAAAAATATACAATATTAAATAAACAGGGAAATAATTTAGATAAAATATGAAACAAAATTGGAGAAATACTCATTATTGCAAAGGGTGATTTTGAAAGCTTATATACAACTTTGAAAATAATTTGAGAAAAAATTAGGTATCAACAGCTGCCCCTCTTTACCCGGTAAGGATGAAAGAGTTGTCGGGTAAAGATATGATGGCCAATTTTGACCGAGATGAAACTGCGGGATAGAATTCGGCCGCACCCTGGTTTCTTAGCTGCCTACATATCCCTGGTTTTACAGGAATCAGGCCGCATGTAGTTTCAGAATCATCGGCGAAATATACTGATGATGTTTCACAAGAACGGACGCAAGGTGCATGAAGTTCTTACGGGGGACGATGTCGGAGAACTGGAACGGTCCGCTCCTGCCGGGTTGGCTGTTCCGGCCGGGTTACCTGAAGATAAAGAACAAACGTATATTGTGCATAATATAAACATGATGTAAGTTTCCGTCGGACTATGAATGATGTCTTTGGACCATTAAGATGATGTCCTTGGACCATGATGTCCTGGGCCATGAATTGCTTAGTGCGGGATTCGCAGGCTATGAAATGATGTTCTCGGGACATGAGGATGGTGCCTTCGAACCATGATGCATTTGAATAATGATATGCAAGTTGAAGATAAGAGATCCGCAGGCTATGAAATGATGTTCTCGGGCCATGCGGATGGTGCCTCCGAACGATGACGCCTTTGGACAAGTTGGCGATATTTCAGCCCATGAAAAATGCAATAATATGATGCCGACAAGACAGAGCTTAGTCTTGCGATTTGCGAAAGGAAAGAGGGGCAGAGCTTAGCCCAAAAGAAAGCGTAAATAAATAACATAATGAAAGATGACTACTTTGAAAAGGTAGAAAGGAGCTTAGTGTAGTGCAATAAGATGCGGAGAGAGGTAGCGTAGAACCTCGGAAGGCGGAATAATAGCCTTATGCAAGAAGTAAATGCAGATGGAGGTAGAGCTTAACCTCGGAAGGTAGAAAGTTAGCCTTATGCAATGTGAGAAAAATGCAGAGAGACAATGCTTAGTCTTGGAAGGTAGAAAGGTAGCCTTATGCAATGTGAATGCATATGGAGGTAGAGATTAACCTCATGCGGATGGAGACAGAGCTTAGTCTCGGAAGGCAGAAAGGTAGCCTTATGCAACGATGCGAATGGAAATGGAGGTAGAGCTTAACCTCATGCAAGATTGAGACAGAGCTTAGTCTCGGAAGGCAGAAGAGTAGCCTTATGCAAAGATGCGAATTTAGAGAGAGACAGTGCTTAGTCTCGGAAGGCAGAAAGGTAGCCTTATGCAGGTGTGAATGCAGATGGAGGTAAAGCTTAACCTCATGCAAGATGGAGACAGAGCTTAGTCTCGAGAGGCAGGAAGGTAGCCTCATGCAATGCAGAAAATAAAGTGTTAGTAAGAGTTCTTAGCTGATGATAAAGTGCGATGATACGACTGTTGTGAATGAAGTATCATTTGCAATGATGATAGTAATAAGAGTTGGTATGTGTGATGAGTTCGAGAGCGTATCCTTAAGAGACATGCGTCTTGTGGGGGTAATGGGATGTCTTGGGCTTTCGCCATATTTGTGCCTGCATCCAAAGAAAAATCGTGAGTTCTGTAGAGGGAAGGGTTAGTTCGTATCGCTGCTAGCTCGGATCGGCCTATCTGCTTGAGGATGATGACTTTGTTTGTACCACAGGGGTAGCGTTGCTAAAACAAACTATTTTTTGAGAAATAAATATGCATGGTTTTATAAAATATGATATAACATATAGAAAAGAATAGTTTTCTTTGGATGAACCAACGACCATGACGCATTTCAAGACATTGCAACCTCTCTTGCTGCGGAGATTTGCGGGTCCTCCTCGACATTTTGCCCCTAGTTTGATGGGTGAAGGCTTCTGGCTGTTACTGGTGCGGTGCTTGGCTAAACTTGCTTCGGAATTTTGAGGTCCCTCCTCAAAATTCTGCCCCAGTTTCCATTCGTGGGGGAAATGAAAATTTTATATAAATGTGACCGAACCCAAAGGGCTTCCTACGTATCCCCTCTTAAACGGGAAGCAGGTCAGGCGTAGTTCAGTTTACAACATTGATAGAAGCATAATAATTACACATAGTAGCGCTTGACTGCGTCTGAATTGATTGGTTTAGGCTAAATTTCTCCATCCATTTTTGCTAGTATGAGTGCTCCTCCTGTTAGAACTCAGAACCATGTACGGGCCTTGCCAATTGGGAGAGAATTTCCCCTTGGCTTCATCTTGATGAGGAAAGATTTTCTTTAACACCAGCTTCCCTGGTGTGAATCGTCTTGGTCTGACTTTCTTGTTGAAGGTTCGAGTCATTCTATTTTGATATAGCTGGCCATGACAAACCGCGTTCATTCTCTTTCCATCTATGAGGGCCAATTGCTCATAGCGGCTTCTTACTCATTTGGCGTCGCTGAGCTTGGCTTCTTGTATTATTCTCAAAGATGGAATTTCAACTTCAACAGGAATGACGGTTTCCGTACCGTATACCAACATGTAAGGAGTTGCCCCGGTTGATGTGCGAACCATGGTGCGATACCCCAACAGAGCGAATGACAGCTTCTCATGCCACTTCTTGTGCTTCTCTATCATCTTTCTCAGTATCCTCTTGATGTTCTTGTTAGTAGCCTCAACGACTCCATTCATTTGAGGTATGTATGCTGTAGAATTCTTGTGCTTGATTTTGAAGGTTTCACACATTATTCTCATCAAATCACTGTTGAGATTGGAACCATTATCGGTGATGATTGACTCTGGAACGCCAAACCGACAAACGATGCGGGCGCGGACAAAGTCGTCCACGACCTTCTTAGTAACTGCTTTGTAAGATGATGCTTCGACCCATTTGGTGAAATAGTCAATGGAAACCAGAATGAACATGTGTCCGTTGGAGGAGGGAGGCTCGATTGGTCCAATGACGTCCATGCCCCAAGCGGCAAACGGCCAGGGTGAGCTTGTTGCATTAAGCTCGCCGGGAGGTACTTTTATCATATCCCCATGTATTTGACATCGATGGCATTTGCGGACATACTGGATGCAGTCTGTTTCCATGGTCATCCAGAAATAACCAGCCCAAAGTATCTTCTTTGCTAGAACAAACCCGTTCATGTGAGGACCGCATGTACCAGCATGTATTTCCTCCAACAACTTTGTCGCTTCCTCTGCCTCGACACATCTTAATAAACCTAGATCGGGAGTCCTCCTATATAGGATTCCTTCGGTGTGAAAGAAATTGTTTGATAACCTTCGAAGAGTGCTCTTCTGAGTAGCGTTTGCAAGCTCTGGGTACTCTCCCCCTGCCAAGTACTCCTTAATTCATGAAACCAAGGCTTTCCATCTGCTTCTTCTTCAACATGGGCGTAGGAGGCCGGCTGATTGTGAATCCCCACCGGGATAGGATCAATGAAGTTCTTGTCTGGATGCAGGATCATAGATGACAAGGTGGCCAGTGCGTCGCCGAACTCAATCTGGATTCTGGGGACGTGCCGGAATTCTATCTTCGTGAACCTCTTTCTCAATTCATGTACACGGTATAGATATGGCAATATTATGGAATTCTTGGTCGCCCATTCTCCTCGGACTTGGTGTATCAATGGGTCTGAATCACCAATCACTAATAATTCCTGAACATTCATGTCGACGGCCAAGTTGAGCCCAAGGATGCATGCCTCATATTTAGCCATATTGTTGGTGTAGGGGAATCTGAGTTTGGCGGATACCGGGTAATGCTGACCAGTTTCTGAAATTAAGACTGCTCCAATACCCACGCCCTTGAAGTTTGCGGCCCCATCAAAGAACATCCTCCAACCGTCGTAGGATTCTGCAATGTCCTCTCCTACGAATGATACTTCCTCATCGGGGAAATACATTTTTTAAGGTTAGTATTCTCTGTCCACATGATTCTTAGCAAGATGATCGGCTAGTGCTTTTCCCTTGACTGCCTTCTGAGTTATGTAAATGATGTTGAATTCACTTAAAAGGATCTGCGATTTAGCCAGCTTGCCAGTGGGCATAGGTTTCTGAAAGATGTACTTGAGCGGATCCATCCTTGATATGAGATACGTTGTGTAGGCAAACAAATAATGCCTTAGCTTCTGTGCGACCCAAGTCAAAGCACAACAGGTGCGCTCTAATAGAGAATATCGGACCTCATACGGAGTGAACTTCTTGCTGAGGTAGTAAATTGCTTGCTCCTTACTTCCTGTTTCATCATGTTGCCCGAGAACGCAACCGAAAGCTCCATATAATACAACCAGGTAGAGTAATAGGGGTTTACCCGGCTCTGGGGGTACCAAGACTGGTGGTGTTGAGAGATACTTCTTGATTCTGTTGAAGGCTTTTTGACAATCCTCAGTCCATTTGGTGGCAGCATCCTTTCTCAGCATTTTGAAAATTGGTTCACAAATCACGGTAGACTGGGCTATGAACCGGTTGATATAATTGAGCCTTCCTAGGAAGCTCATAAAATCCCTTTTGTTCTTCGGTGGTGGAAATTATTGAATGGCTTTGACCTTTGATGGATCTATCTCTATTCCTCGACGACTGACGATGAACCCTAGTATCTTGCCAGCGGGAACCCCAAACGCACACTTTGCAGGGTTAAGTTTCAGATTGTATTTCCTTAACCTGTTGAAGAATTTTCTCAAATCTTCCATGTGATCAGCAACTTTCTTTGATTTGATGATGATGTCGTCCACATATACCTCGATTTCCTTATGAATCATATTATGGAATATAGTAGTCATGGCTCTCATGTAGGTGGCCCCTGCATTCTTCATACCGAATGGAATCATTTTGTAGCAATACACTCCCCATGGCGTAATGAACGCCGTTTTCTCAGCATCTTCCTCGTCCATCCAAATCTGATGATAACCAGCAAAACAATCTACAAAGGACTGCAGCTCGTGCTTGGCACATTTGTCAATTAAGATGTGTATGTTCGGCAGGGGGAAGTCGTCTTTCAGACTGGCCCGGTTGAGATCCCGATAGTCGATGCAGACTCTGACCTTCCCGTCTTTCTTTGGTACAGGTACAATATTGGCTAACCATGTAGGATATTCGACCACTCGGAGAACCCTGGCGTTGATCTGCTTAGTGACCTCTTCTTTGATTTTCAAGCTCATGTCTGGTTTGAACTTCCTGAGATTTTGCTTCACTGGTGGGCATGTTGGATCGGTTGGCAGTTTATGGTCCACAATAGATGTACTGAGGCTAGTCATGTCCTCATATGACCAGGCGAATATGTCCTCATACTCCCTTAAAAACTTCCGTATATTCCTCCTTTTCTGTCGGTGACAGATGAATGCTGATGCGTGTTTCTTTGACGTTCTCTGTGTTTCCCAGGTTGACGACCTCAGTCTCGTCCAAGTTAGACTTAGGTCTATTCTCGAAGTTCTCGACTTCTTTAATAATATCCTCAGGTATATCATCCTCGTCTGATTGGGAATCCATTTGTTGCGTTGCCTCGTTGCAGGTCACAGTCGTCGGCTCATCAAGATAGGTAATAGTAATGCTGTGTAAATAAAGTAATGGGGAGGAAAACAGTAGCAAGTAAATATAAGTAAATGTAAGATTTATAAAGAAATTGGAAATGCTTTGATAAATTGAGTAATTGTTTGAACATAAGAGCTCTTTCTTGCAGAAATTAAAAATGCGAAAAGGAAGGAAAT